>JAQZBX010003392.1:7579-65703 GCA_029593785.1 Cabassous unicinctus
TCAATGATTTATAAAATTATTTGTAAATTATATTTGTTATTAGGAGAGAAAAAATATCTATGGAATTTTCATTTCAGTTATTTGTGGTCATCAACTTAAGTATTTCTATTTGTTTCCATTTTACATATTCACTTTTGATATTCTCAAATTGTCCAACTATTGTTTTCCTTACATGTTTTAGTTTTGTTGTTTTTTTTTTTTATCTTCTTGAGTGTCATATTTTAAAAGTCTGTCCAAAATATCTAAAGTCTTGTCTTCTTCATTGGTGGCTTTTGGATTTTTGTCTTGTTCCATTATATGGGTGATAATTTACTGTTTAATTCTGTCTTATAATCTTTACTTGCATACAGTACATTTTAATACTTTAAACTGGTAACTTTGGGATATACTCCATCAGCCATCTGGTTCTTAAATTTTTATCCAGTTAGTTGTGAGACAATGATTACCTTGATTGCCAATAGCTAAATGAAAACAAACAACAGATTTTGCCATTTAGCTTTGCGTTGGCTATTACTCTCCTTCAGTGTTTAGCCCTCTTATCATGATATTATCCCTGAAGAGAATGTGTAGTGCAGAGTCCACTCTGTCTTTTATAAGCCTGCATCCTGTCCTGGGCTTGTGCTTGCTCATGGTCTTAGGAATTGCCCCATCAATAGGAATTCAAATGGCCCCTCCTCTCCTCATGAAATAGAATATGACCCTCTTCTGTATGCTTTATAATATATGAAGCACATACTCTTTTGCTCCAAGGCACTGTAACTTAATTGTTTCTTACACTGTTTTAGCTGTCAGCAATTTACTTCTGTCTACAGAGTCAGTTCAGGGAGGATGAGCCCAAGAGGATTTTCCTTATTCACGATGCCACCCAATATATTGACGGGGAAATAGTAGCAGCCTACTGTACACACAAGGATTACTCTGTGTGATGGTTTGAAGATTTTTGTACAACAAAAAATATATTCTTAAAAATACCCCATTCTTGTGGGCATAAACCCATTGGATATAAAGCCTTTTGATGAGTAGACATCAGTTAAGGTGTGACTCACCTCAATAAGGATGGTTCTTAATCCTCTTACTAGAAACTTTTTAAAAAATGAATGGGGGAAGAGAGAGAGAGAGAAAGCCAGAGACAGAGAGATAGACAGAGAAGCTATAGGAGCAAGAAGTTAAAATCAACAGAACACAGAAGAAAAGGGAGAGTCAAGCAGATGCAGCCATGTGTCTGGCCATGTGTCAGAGGAACCAAGGATTACCATCAATTAGTCTTCATGGTGAAAGCATCACCTAGATGATGGCTTGATTTGGACATTCTCACAGCCTAAATCCATAAGCTAATAAATTCCCATTGTTTAAAGATAATCCATTTCATAGAATCTGTTATAATCAGCCTAGGATACTGAAACAACTTGCAACCTCTGTTACAGGTAAGGTCCCCATAATTGGAGCATAGATTGGATCCATATTGCAGTGATGTGAGTATGGAGGAAGGGTAAACAAGGGTACCATGAGGTTTCCTACCATTTTTAATGCTGTATTTCCTTTATTCAGAACTGTGGGAAAAAACACTCTAGAGCATCTTATTCTGCCACCGGGGTCAACAGAGACTCATGGATTAATGTCCTTATATAGTCATTCCAGGAACAAAGGAAGTGGAAAGATTCCCTTATACTCCAGAGGAATTTAGAATATAGTCCTCAGAAATGATTAGGCAGAGGTCATATGTAGCTTCGTAAAATCCATTTTACATAAGTGTGTTGAGTAAAGTACCCTCACAAACAACACATGTAAATGGGACTTTGGAAAGCTAAAAAGATCACTTATTGTTAGACTTGCCCTTAAAAAGCCAAGAAATATTCATTGATTTTAATGGCCACTTATGTGAAAGGTTCTTGGGTCGTGGGGCAGATTTCTAGTACACTCAGTGTCCAGGTGGAGAGAAAAAGAAAGGAGACTCATTATTAAAGAAGAGTTCCTGTTTGAGGGTTGATTGCAGGAGGCAATCTGATAAAGAAACCCTGCCTGTTTCTCCCTCTATAGCATCTAGAATTGCAGCTCTATGCTCACAGCTTCCTTCCACTGACATAAAATAACATTTTTAAATTATTTTGGGCCAGAACAGTCAGAAACCACTCCCTCTTTCATTTTACCACACACACACACATTTCACAATCATTTCTTGGGCCTACGGTGTCACAACTAGCACCAGGAAGAGTGCCATAGTTCTGCTATTTCTCAACATCTACACCTCTGTAGTACCTAGAATTGCTGCTGCAATGCCACTCCTATGACCCCAGTGCAAATCACTCCTGCACCTGTAACCTTTCCTCACTTTTCACTGTCTGGAATCTTGACACATTTGCTACTATTGCTGCAGTTTCTCTTACTGCCTTGGCCTTGGTTAGATGTAAGCCTTTTTCTGTCAAAGTGGTCATTGGAGATGTTTGTTGAGAAGCACAAAATGCTCCCTTCCCATTAAACATTATGAACTCCTTCTTTCCTTTTCTGAGTCCAGAGATATTTACTGGGTGACTAAATTTGTGAGGAAGTGCTAACTGCAGGAAGTATGACTAGATACAGACAAAATAACTGTTCTAGTAAATCACATTCTTGTGGTAAAGTTATAAATTATATATAGTAACTTAATTATGAATTATTTTAGATACTGGCAAATGACAAGGAGAATAAAATAACAGGAAGAAGGATGGAAAGAATGAAAATAAAAAATCAATTAAGAAATGGCTCACTGAGAAGGTGATACAGGAAAATAAAGATCTGATGAAAGTAAGCAAATGAGCTATGGAAGATTTGTGGGAAACTCTAGGTATAAGCAACCTAGCATTGTTAAAGTCCTCACACAAAAAGTCTTGAAAAACAGTGTTGTGGGTTGGGTTGTGCCATGTAAAGAGATTTATTGGAGTCCTACTCTGAAGTCCTTTGAATATGATCTTAGTATAAAAGAGGGCCATTGAAGATATAATTTAAGACAAAGCCAAACTCATTCATGATGGAGACTAATTCAATATGACTGCTGTCCTTAGAAGAAGAGGAACATTTAGAGACACAGTGAGTCACAATGTAGAGGGTTATGTGTAAAGTGGCAAAGTTTGGTGTTATGCTGTCACAAGTCAAGGTAAAGCAAGTAGCCAGGAACCACCAGAGTCTAGGAAAAGTTAAGGTAGTATCCTCTCTTAGAGCTATCAGGAGAGCATGGCTTTGCTGGCAGGTTGATTTCATAAATCCAGTCTCCAAAACAGTGAAGCAATAAATTTCTTCAATTTAAAATCACCTAGTTTGTTTTAATTTGTTAAGGCAGAAATAGGAAAATAAACAAGATGATCAGGAGCAGTGAAACAGTGCTGGCTATGTGGAGAAGTATAGAGTGCAAACCAGGAGACCAGATCAGGGAATTCTTATAATTCATTATTAAAAGACATACTTTTTCTCTGAAAGTGATTGAAAGTACCAGGTTTCAGAGAGTGTGGAGCATATTCCCCAGGGACTGAGGAGAGAATGGCTGCTATCCAGCTGTCCTAAAATGGTTAAATCTGTGACCTGGAGAATGGGGAGAGTTTGCCGATCAACCAGGTGTTCTTGGAGGATGAGTCCTGGATTTCAGCTACCAAGCAGTAGCTTGCAGAGGGTGGAGTCAAGAACATGGCCACTGGGAAAGCCCTTGGAAAAGGTGGGGCTGCTGCTCAGCTGGACCCCAAAGATGACAAAAGAATATGGTTATATAGCTGACTCTCAGATTTTGAAAATGGAGTATATCCTGCACGTTTTTTAAGCTGTTTGAGTACTTTGACCCCTGTTTTCCTTCCAAATTTCCCTATGGTGATGAGAATTCTCTTATGAGTGTACCTCATTTGTATTTTGGAAGCAGATAATTGTTTTCTTTCTTTCACAAGTTCACAGCTGGAGGATAATTTTGCCCCATAACAGATCACACCTTTAGCTGATTTTGATGAGACTTGGTACTTAATACTGTTACTAAAATGATTTAATACTTCTGAAATATTGTAATAGAATGAATTTATTTTGCATATGGAAAGAATATATATTTTGGGTTTACAGAGAGTGGAATGTAATTTGATTCTTTTGTGGATCCCAGAAAATTATGTTCTTAAATTAAGCCATTCCTATGCCTGTTAACCTAATATAGGTGGGGAGTTTTGATTATTAACTTAAGGGCCATTTAATGAGATTAATTTAGTAAGGTGTATGCCAGGGTGGATCTTAACCCTCTTACTGAAGTCCTTTATAAATTGGATGAACATAAAAAAATAAAAAAAAGCTGCAGATGAAAAAAAAAAAAACTCCCAGAAGCTGATAAAGGACATCCCAGAAACTGGATGCTAAAAACAACAGAACCCATTAGAGAGAAAAGGCCACAGGACCTGAGAGAGTAATCCATGGAAGTTGAAAGAGAAAGCCACAGAAAGAGTAGCTGGAAACTGAGAGAAGTGGGGCCAGAGGAGAAGGCAGGGACTTGCAGACTGTGATAGAGGAATCCAGGAATGCTGAGGGACAGTTTTCAAGAAGAGATCTGTGCTGTTGTCTTGATTTCACCTTTTTTCTCAGACTTGGATCTGTAAGCTTATAGGTTAATAAATCCTATTTGTAAAAGTCACACCATTTCTAGTATGTTGCCTTGGCAGCATTTAGCAAACTAAAAACAGGTTACCATGGGACTGTTTTGGGTACAGATGGTGAATAGATAGTTAAGCCTTAAAATGAACAGAGTTGCTTTTAGGAACAAGAGAATATTTATTTTTTAATTTATATTTTTAACACTTTTTTTATTTTTTAAAGGTACCTAGATTACATAAATGTTAAATAAAAAATATAGGGGATTCCCATATGCCCTGTTCCCCACATCTCCCACACTTTCCCACATTAACAACATAACTCACTAGTGTGGTACATTCATTGCAATTGATGAACACATTTTGGAGCATTGCCACCAAGCATGGATTACAGTTTATATTGTAGTTTACACTCTGTCCCACACAATTTTGTAAGTTATGACAATATGTATAAAGGTCTGTATCAGTCATTGCAATGTCATTTAGGACAATTCCCAAGTGCTGAAAATGCCTCCATATTACACCTGTTTTTTAAATCTCACTCTGCCCAGAACCTGCAGTGACCACTGCCTCCAATTCAATGACAAAAGTTCTTCCATTGCTTGAATCACAATGAGTCTACAGTAGAACAACAATAAGTCTACTCTAGTCCATCATTCATTCCCCAATCCTGAGGATTCTGTGATGATGATGCCCACTCCACTTCCAATTGAGTGGGGGCTTAGTTCTCAAGGGGCAGACAGATGGGACTATCTTGCTTGCAGTTGCAGACTCTGTTTCTTTGGATGGTCATTGTCCATCATCATCTCCTTGTTAGTTGTCCTGGGTGAGTCCAATGACTTGGAGAGTAGCTGTTGCAACTTTGTTGAGATACAGGGCCCAACTGGCACAGAGAGAAAATGAAGATTTAATTCTCTTGGACATACACCTATCAACTCTGGGTACTAACTATAGGTTCAAATAGAAGGGGCAGAAGAGCCATGTATAGGGAAACCACAACTGAGCCCAACTCCATCACATTGGGAAGCATAAATTCCAAAGAAGGGCCCACTGGCAAGGCACCAAAGTCCTGAACTGATTGCATTGTCTGTAGTGTCAGGATGTCTCTAGAGCCCTCAAAAGCCTTGCTTTTTTAGGTGATATTTATGTTGGCAGTCAATGAGATCCTCCTGCAATATGCATAAATGTAACCTCTGGGATGACCTCCCAACTCACTTTGAAGTCTTTTAGACATGTAAACTCATTTGTCTTTATTTTTTCCCCTTTTTGGCCAAGATACACTGAATGATTTCAATATTTTTGAATTTATTGAAAATTGTTTTGTGACCTAATATATGCTCTATCCTGATAATGATCCACATACACTAGAGTAGGATGTGTACTTTACTTCTGTTGAGTGAAGTCTTCGTTTTCCAGTTACATTGCTATTTGGTACTTTGTAGTAATCCATTAGTGCCAGGGATGCTCATCGCTGGGAGTCATGTCCCATGTTGGGGGAAGGTAATATGCTGAATTTGGCTTAGAGAGAAGCCACATTTGAGCAGCAAAGAGACTTTCAGGAGGTAATTCTAGAACACCCTATGATACTAGGCTAAATTTCAATTTCAAAAGTAAATGATAATAAGTACACTCATCATTATCAAGGGTCCGTCAATTGTCCATCCTCTATCACTAGTCACTATCCCTTTACTCAGGGGATTCTTGCTGTCTCATTAGAAAATGTGACAGTGCTCCCCAGGATGGGAGTTTGATATACTTTTGGTTAGAGTGTGGATCTTCACTCACTGTGACAATGCCCCATGAACAATTGAACTCATTCATATGCATTATAGGTATATCCCAGGTGAACTTCCTCCCATGCATCCCCCATCACTGACACCCCACACCAATGATCCTTTCCTGCCATGGCTGTAACACTTCTGTGATCCAAAACTTCTTCAAAATGAATCCAGCAAAATAACTGAAAAAATTTAATAAGAAAATAAAATAATAGTTAAAAAAAACCACAAAACATTTTTAAAATTGGAATAATAAAAAATAATAAAAGAATGTAAAATTTATAAAAAATTAAGAATTTGACACTTATGTCTTTCATCACTGTATGATCTATTGTCTTGTGTATATATTGACATTTTCTTCAATTTATTCCCCCAGTGTCTTATTTTTGTCTTCAAAAATGCTTTAGTTTACAGAAAAGTCACATACAGAATATAGGGAATTCTCATACCTACCACCCTCCTCCTTTTCCCTTTCCCCTATTAATAACATTTTACGTGTGGATGGGGTAGACCTGCCATATTCTCAAACAAAGCAGCAGGAGTACCTTGAGAGCATAGGCAGTGGCAGTGCCTAATAGAGGATGAAAGGCCAGTATGCCAAGCCTTCAGTATTGTTGCAAGTAACTATGAATTTTGATCTTCAAGGAGTGAAGCTTGGTGTTTGCCATGGGAAATGAGGGGAGAGTGAAGGAGGAATAAAATAGATGGAACAGGGGACAATTTGTGGGTGATGGAATTCTATATGATCTTGCAATAATGTGTACAGGCCATATTAAATTTCATTAAAATTTATAAAAGTGTATGGTCCAAAATGTAAACCATAATGTAAATCATTGACCATGGTTAGTAGCAATGTTTCAATGGAAATGTTTTGGTAATAGATGATAGCTACAGCAGCACAATATGGTAAGAACATAATTGACAACATTGAAATATATATCTTAATGTATTTAGAAGAGGAAATATTAGGTTGTCAATATGGTAGTAGAATAAATTTTTTAAAAAATTCAATTGAACACTACATAGTGAACCCAAACCTAAATCTTGGGTTTTAACTAATGGTACAATTATAATTGAAGTTTTTTCAATTTTAATCAATATACCACAGTAATCAAGGCAATAATAAGAGAGTGGTATATTGGAATCCATTATTTTATGCATGCTTTTTCAGAAAACACCTTTTAATAAGAATAAAAAGATAAAGGAAAAGAGTATGTTACTTCATTTCCATATATATTTTTTAAATTTTCTATTCTCCTACTCTTATCAATTTCTAGTCTCATTTATTTGTCATCAGAGAAGATACACTGAATGATTTCAATATTTTTTAATTTATTGAAAATTGTTTTGTGACCTAATATATGCCCTATCCTGATAATGATCCACATACACTAGAGAAGAATGTGTACTTTGCTTCTGTTGAGTGAAGTTATCTATCTCTCTATCTCTCTATCTCTCTATCTCTCTCTCTCTCTCTCTATCTATCTATCTATCTATCTATCTATCTATATCAGATGTAGTTGCTTTCTTTCTCTTTTTCTTTCTCTTTGTCTTTTTGTTTTGTTTTTTGTTTGTTTTGAGATACTATGGGATGGAGATTGAAACCAGGGCCTCATATGCGAGAAGCTGGTACTCATCCCCTGAGCAAAAATGACTTCCCTGGTTTGGATTTTTCATTTATTTTCCTTGTTTTTCATTTTTGTTTTTTCAAGAAGCACTGGGAACCGAACCCGTGACCTCCCATGTGGGAGGTGGGAGTTCAACAGCTTGAGCCACATTTGCTTCCAGATCAATTTTTTTTAGTGTATCATGAGTATCATTTAAGTCTTCTTTTCCTTATTGGTCTTCTGTCTGTATGCGCTAAACATTTTTGATGTATGTATTAAAGTATCTTACTATTAATATAGGAATGTTTATTTCTCCCGTCATATCCTTGATGTATGTATTAAAGTATCTTACTATTAATATAGGAATGTTTATTTCTCCCGTCATATCCTTGAATTTTTGGGCTTTATTTTTTTTTTTAAGTTTTAAATCTACTAGAGTTCCTAGTACTTTATTCCCAAGATCACCATCAGAACCTGGAATGACAATTACTCATGATCAGAATTGAGAAGATTGCTCTGAAAGATGCTGTCAATACATCAATCCCTGTATTACCGTTAGTGTAAAGGATCTGAATGGCAAAGATTTAACTCCTGTACAAGATACTCCTATGGCTTCAAGGAAAGTAGATAAATATGTTCATTTTAATGTGGGCATTGAGCTCCAGAAGCATGTTGAAAAGTTAACCAAAGTTGCAGGTATCTTCTTTGCATTCAAACACTACAAACATAAGAAAAGATTTACCAGCACCAATTGTTTTGCTTTCATGGAGATGGAGGAAATTAAACCTTGGACAAATGAAATAAAACTATATAAGAAACCCACTGATTTTAAGAAAAATTTCAGTTATTGACTAAAAACCACTTTATCTTCATCTACATCAAACTTTGCATGAGGAATGGTCCTGAAATCGAAGCCCTGGAACTTCTGTGCAATTTACCACTCAGGAGAACCATCATAGCTCTGTGTAGCACATTCACCCTTCTACAAGCAGGTCGCAGGTTGTACCCATGCCAGTAGGACAGAGTAAGTCTGATGCACATATGTTCCATGGAATTTCAAGTCCATCACATCAGTAACATAAAAGACTCCTTTGGACATAGGCTTAATATAGATTTTGAGACATGCTTTCTCTCTTTTATTAATTATGCAATTAATAGTCTATTTCCTAATTTACCACTACACCTTCTCTGCCTCCTGAAATACTGCTGTTGTGGATAGGACATGCTTACTTCAAACTCAGTACAGCAATAAGAATGTCCTAGAGTTTACACATCTGTTCACTTCTACTCCAGTATGTCATTTTGGTTTTTGAGGTAATTTGAAATTTGTGTTGATGATTATGCTGTTTTTTGAAGAGTGAGCATATTTTTAGTCATATTGATTACCTGTTCTCCTACATCACATTGCTTTCTTTCCAATGATGATTCAAAGGTTAAAGTTGGAATCATCTCAGAATAATTACAAATTTTATGAGTATTCAGCTACCATAAAGTAGCTGACAGATGATTTTATATTGTCTAGTAAATCATGTAATCTAAAATTAATGAGTCAGATGCTTACAGGAGACTGCAGTAGTTATTGCTGTTTTTCTGTCAATGATTGTGAAACCTTAAAACATGCATACCTCTTCTTATAAAGTTGAGAATGCACATCTGGAAAAATTATTCTATTTTCTTTCCTCATATAGTTAGACAGGATTGCCATTTATTTCCTCTTTAGATACATTGACATTTATGCATATGAAAATATGCATGTCATTAGCTTATTATAATTTGACTGGTTACATTACTTTGAACTGAATAATGGTGCATAAATAAAACTTTCATATTGTACATGAGGTGGATATTTGATACACAGAATTTTTATTCATGGTGGGCTTTTTGTGGCTTAGATGTAGAAATCACATATTTCAATATTCACTGTTTTAAATGAACAATGCTATCATGTGGAAAAAGCAGTGTCACTAGTTGGCCTACTTTTAAACTAGTGTTACCCTGATCATACAATTCAATATGTTTGCTTTTTGAATTATGTAACCGGAGTAAGCTGTTTCAACACTTGCACTTCAAGAGATCTAGTCTTTACTTTCAGCTGAATATTAGGTCAATTCTGTTTACTAGATAAATGTTAATAATAACTGTATGAGCCTGAAAGAATATTCAAGCAAATCTAAAAGTAAAAAATGTTTCCATGTTTTTAACCTGTTCAACTGGAAAACTCAAGTTGCCATATATTGAGATGTATAAGATTTTGGGGACCATCTTTTTATTTATTTATTTATTTTAGTTTAGTTAAGCATGGTTGGTTATAATAAGAGATAAAGGGTTAACTTATTGCTCATTTCCCATTTGTTTAAGGAGACTCTTGGCTAGCAATTAGGGGACAAAAATTTTTATTTTCCTCTATCAAAAGGACATTCCTTCTGCCTTTCCAGTCATCTGTATTCCATCTGTGACTGCTGTCAGTCTAGTTTTAAAATAATATAAATTGCAAAATTATTTATGCAAATGCCAATTATCCAAACCTAACCAATTGATCAACCCCTCTGGTTTGTTTTGAATTTTAAGGGGTAATTATTTTAAGCTGGAGTATCCATTCACATTGCAATTCATTTCACAGCATCATCCGGTGAGAAGTTTCTCAGAAGATAACTGTCAAATAATTTGTCCAGGTACCCTCAGATGACTGTGACTTTTAGGGAAGAGAGAGGTAGAGAAATATATCCCTCATTCTTATTGTAAGACAGGAAACCAAGGTACTTTTAAGAAAAAATAAGGCATCCATCAATATATGATCATCTCTAGATTTATATAGTCCCATCTAGTCCTGTCCTGGAAAAGAATGTCATCCATCCATCTCATTCAGCTAAATATATGGTGATTTTAAGATCTCAAATTCAGCACAGTCTCCCAAACCATTACAGCATGGAACCAGAGAGCAATGACACACTTTTACTTGTATTTTTAGGACATTTTCCATACTTAAGAAGAAACAAGTATCACCATGACTAAATGAACTTTATTATTCTATAAAAAGGGATTATTCTATAAAATATCGATATTTCAATAGACATGGGGAATTCTACTAAATATTTTTAACATTTTTCAATTGTTTCCAGTCTTGTCCTCAAAAATTGGTATAATTTCTATTAGATTTTGTAAGATACACAAATTATGTCTTTCTGGCAAGACATAATTTAGGATTCACAGTAGTTTCTGTATTGTAGATATAATACCAACATTAAAATCACTTGAGTAAGGCAAATTTATTGAATTTAGTTATCAAATGTTAAATACTTGAATTTTAGATCTTTAAAGTAAACCATTGTGTGAGCTTTAAAGTTTTGCTTAATTTTATATATTCCATTTAACATATTCCATGATGTTTTATACAAAGGATATTATGCTTGATTCTTTCATATCACATATAAACTCTGCTATAGACAATAAAATTAAGACGAAAATTATCAAATATGTACAATTATTACTTGATTTCATTGGTCAAGTGTACATGGATTTTCTATAATGTAAATCTAAATAACAGATATTTGAGAAAAAACTACTTTGAATAGCTCTGGAAAAAATTTAAAGATACACATTGAGATGTTGATGTGTTTTGAAAAATGTACTTGATTCCAAACCCTCGCATCTTAAAGTTTTTACAGCCTCTAACTTCTGAGGCAAAGCTACCTATGGTAATGCTATTTTTTAATACTTTTATTAGAGAAGTTATGAACTAAGAAAACAATCATACAAATGTGTAGAATTACCAAAAGACACCCATTCAACCAAACATTAAATTCTTGGGGAACATGTTACAAATTATATGATAACATCATTAGACTATTACAACTAATTATGGTCTATAGTTTACATGTGGTGTATTTTTCCATATCTCCTATTATTAACACAGTACTTCTTTGACTGTAAATGTCAAATGAAATAGAACTAGAGAATAATGTAGGTACTGAATAATATCCTGAACCAAGAGGTGGATGAGAATTGTGGTTAATAGCACAAATACAAGAATGTTCTTCAATGGACTAGAAAAAATGCAATCACTATTACAAGATGGTAAGACTATGGAGATGCATGGGAGAAATACTACTAATATAACCTATGGACTGTAGTTAAAAGCAATATAGTAATATTCTTCCACCATGTCAAAGAAATACTGTATTAATAATAGGGTAGTGCTATTTTTATTAAACCTTCAAAACGAATAATAGCTCCATGAAAGTCCAGAGAAGAAAAGTACGTCTTTGAATACTGTAAGAACATTTCAATAGTGATACTATCTCTGCACTTAATTGTAAAGAAAGGACAGAATGTGGATAAAAGAAAGAGAGAATATATTTAATGCTATATTGTAAATAGGAAATGCAGAGAATAAGTGGATATTTCATGTTATGTCAGAACACACATAATGTGAAAACCAGACAAGTGACTATTTTTTAGGAAGTAAAGAAATGCCCAGAGTTGGGGAATATTATGGAGAATATTGCACATTATTTCTGACTTTAAATAGTGTATTGCATAGACAGTGTTCCAGAAGGAAAGTTATGAATTTCTAAAGGTATTAGGATGAGAAAATCATGTGATAATGATAAGTAACCCACATTTTGACATGATAGCTCTCTATTCTCACTAAATGCAATTGATGAGCTTCAAGAAAAGGCTGAAACTAAGTTCAGTGATTTTAACCTGAATATCAAGGGAAAAATGACACAAACAAAAGTACAACATATATGATATTAATAATAAAATTATTCTGTTAGCATACATGGTAGAATTTAATTTCAGGTTTGATCTTATTACAGTTAAGATGACAGTAATTCAAATGAATTAAACATTGAAGATCAGAGAAACAGAAAATATGTGCTCTACTTGGAGGGACAGAGGAAATGATAACTGGTATCATCACAGTAAAAGGAGAAAAGCAGAGAAATATACAGCAAGTGGAAACTAAATTTCAAGAGGATGAAGAATGCAATGATATTCTTGAATTAGAAGGCATATGTAAATAAGCAGGAAAGCAATGAAGGAAAAGAGAGTAAGAGGAATATCCACAGATAGGATGATATAGGTATGGAAATAGATATAAGCAGATATAGAAAAAATGATATAGAAAATACAGTTGTCATGGGTAATAAACATATAGATATAGATATAAATATGATTATAACTTTGATTATGAATATAGGCATAGATAACATGATCACAGGGCCAAATTTATCAGACAGGTCCAAATTATAACACATATACCAGTGTAAATATTAAGAGTTCTCTGTTTTACTCACAAAAATATCAATTTTTGGATGATAATTTTTATGATCCCAATTTATAGAGACAGATATAGATATATGCACAGATATAACTAGATATGTGGGTGTACACACACGTGTGTAAATTTCTGACACACATAGCTATATGTAGATACAGCTATTTTTCTATGAATTATTCCAATTTTTCCTATGAATTCAGTCTAAATAGCTTGCTAAATAGGTAATTTTGTCAATATTATGTGAGCTGTAAACATGCTTTATCATATAAAATCTTTCTGAGGGTGTCTTTAACATTTGTGTTTCTCAAGCTGTAAACAATGGATTTAACATTGGAGTTATAAGCCCATACAGCACGTGACTCTGCCTGAGGAATGTTGATTGGAGGAGGGACTCATATAGTTGAATAGTATTGTGCCATAAAAAAGACCCACTACAACGACGTGAGAAGCGAAAGTGGAGAAAGCTTTGTGCTTCCCTTCAGCGGATTGGATTTTTAGGATGGTTGATATGATGTAGATATAAGAAATAAATGTGATCAGAAAGGCACTGATCCCCAAGGCACCTCCTTCCACTAAAACAAGCATCTCCGTCACATATATGGAAGAACAGGAGAGGGCCACCACTGGCGGGATGTCACAATAATACTGGTTAACCTGATTAGACTTACAGAAAGACAGGCAGAACGTGAACACCGTATATAGAAGAGAATTAAGAAACCTTGTTGCCCAGGTTCCAGCATTCAGCTGGGGGCAATGCATCTTAGACATGATGAGGGTATAAGGAAGGGGGAACCATAAGGCCACATACCCGTCATACGTCATGACCACCAGAAGGAGGACCTCGGTCCCTGCCAGGGCCACCAGAAAATACAGCTGCAAAGCACACCCAAAAAAGAAATGTTTTGCTTCTCAGTCAGGAGGTTCTCAAGCATCTTTGAAACGGTATCTGATGGGTAGAATGTGTCTAAGACGGACAAATTTGCCAAGAATGAATACATGGTTATGTGCAGCTTTTTCTCTGTTCCAATGGTCAGAAGAATGGTGCAGTTTCCCACCAACATGACCTGATAGATAAGAGCAAAAAATCACAAAAAGAGGATAGTGCAACTCTGGGAGTTCAGAGAGCCCTATAAGGATAAACTCATTCATGGTGGTGAGATTGTAGATGTCCATCTCTTCTCTATACACAGGTCTTCCTGGAGTAAATGAAACCAATATGCAAAGATTAGGATCATAAACATAGGAGCCTTGTGATAATCAGCACTTGGAAAATAGTTCCTATAACGTTGATGAACTGTGTTAGCACTATTTTAATTATGGATTTCAATTCTTATAATTACTTTTAAAAACATATCATAAATTTATGATATTTCTTATAATATTCGTCCTTGGCTTTTGAAACCATTGTTGATCCTTCTGGAGCATTTGGGATTTCACAATTCAGTGAAATCTGATGGTGCACTCCCCACCACATCTACTTACACATATCTTTTTCTTCATTTTACTATGTCAAGTTTTACAATTTATGCCCTCACTCAATACTAGCTATATGTTAGAAAATGAACATTATTTTTGACATACAAATTTTCACAACTGTTATCAATGAGCATGGGAGTACATGAATAATTTTTCAGTGTAAGAATGAACGAATTGAGTGCTACTTGGCCTGACAAAATGTTCCTATTAGAAAGGAATAAATATGAGAATACTTCTAGAATTTCAAAATCATAATATTATAATATGAACTTTAACCTCTTGTCATCTCAAGGATTATACCTTAATACAAATTAAATTTCAGCTTTAGAATATAAATCAAACATTGTTGATGAGGTTTTCATGTGACTTCAACATGAAACAAATAAATTTTCATATATATTCAATACCTTTTCCCCTTAAGATTTAAATATTTACCCATATGGGGTTTCAAATTTATATATGCTAGCACACATTGATCTTATTTTCCCCTGTTTAATTTTTTAATTTCATTTCAATATATCAAAAAGCCCAAATCATCACATTTTTGACAATTTATAAAAATATTTTAGTGTAATTGAAGGTCTGCAAATAGATACTTAGAGTTTTTACTGTCACTTTGAAAAATGATACTTTATTTCTTTTTTTTTTTTAAAGTGATATCTTCTGATTAAAAAAAATTCACATGTACTTGGTGGAAAATTTAAACTGAAAATATGTTTAGAAAATAAAATTCAAAAGTCAGCATCTATGGTCCTCCTGCATTAACTACCACCACGCAATTATTTTACCTGGTAGAAATTCTTAATGATTCCTTGGCTCAGATACAATGTGCAGCTTAAGTATTGCAATGTATACATAATGGTTTCTTTTAGAAAATGGAATCATATTTTGTCTTTTTCCCCAGAAAGATTTATATAAGAATTTCTGAGATTTATTGGAAAATGTTATTCTTTTTTTAACGCCATTCAGTGTTATTGTATTTTTCATTTCTTTAAATAGTAAAATGTGCTCCAATTAAGAGAAAATAGACTCTTTTCAGTGCTGCTCTTAAATAATGAATCTTTTGGAAAAAATTACTATTCTAAGCACAAAATTCTTAGATAATTTTTATCATTAACAAGAGTTTCATAAATGAGTGGATAAAGAAAGGTGGAAGTAAAAAAATCTACAGTCTTAAATCTTAGTTCTCAAATGATCAAGATTCTAGAAAAGAAAATAGTGAATATAAGAAAATAAGAGTACTTTTTGTTACATGGAACATTAATACTTTAGACAGCAAATATTAAATTGTGTATGACTTACTCATTTTCATTTATTATTTTGACTTAATTTTTCTAAACAAGGACTATGAAAAATAAGTCAATAATCTTCTGAGGAAAACACCAGGTTGGTTGTACACCAGGCTATATGAACAATGTGTATCCTTAACAAAGGATAACTTTTCCCTTAATTTTCCCCTTGAATGTTTAAATTTCTTAAGTCAAACTTTTAGTGTTCACATAAACAACACAGGATTTGTTCATGTGGGGAGGGCACTTATAATAACAAAACCCTCCTTTTGAAACAAAAATCCCAGGTACTTGCCCATAATATTAGAAAAATAGAAGTGATATTTTCTTTAATAATATATTGCTGAGGAAAAGATCTATAACTTTCCTTATTAAACAATGGATCAATAGCTTATTTTCTCCTGAATCAGAAAAGCTTTTATGAAGTTCAATCTCCCAATTTGCCTTGTTACATTACTAGGTGTAAGTATAAGTATAGGAGTACATGAACTATACATTTTGACATCAGCATTTTTCATATCAGAAACAGCCAATCATCTAACAAGGATCAAATGCCTAGGATTAGCCTTACATTACAAATTAGCCTTACATTACATTAGCCTTACATTACAAATTATCCAGAAATTAACTTTCTCATTATTTCTGAATTACAATTTTACATCTGGTCAAATGGAAATGGAATCTTCTCTCTGTCACAAATAGTAACTTCAAGTTTCCTCATTATAGAGAAAAAGAAAATGAGTTCATGAAGCAAAATTATCAAAAATATATCACAGATTTTAATTCAAAATGTAAAATTTATTTAATAAATCAATTTCAAGGGGATCTCACATTTAAAATTTCTTAGAAATATAGGTTTTGGAATTGTTTTTTAAAAATCTATTGTTAAAGAAATATTCACTCCTCTACTTTTTTAACCCAAAGGACTGATACCTGATGAACCAAAGGACTCAAGAAATCCTTCTATGGTCTAATATCTGCACCTGAATTTTTATGTCCTTGTTGAAAGTTAGGTCTCATGGACCCAATTATCTAGGAAATACAAATAAAGGTGCTTGGGTCAGAAACATGCTATAGATACAGTAGAAATTTACATATGTGTAATTGGACACGTTTGTGTGGTTATGAACAATTTTTAGAACTCAAATAATTTTATACAATTATTTAGCCACCTACTATAATTATTTAAAAAATACACACTTTACCTTATCTGATTATTTGTTTTCAACAAGTTCTGTAAATGTGTAAATGTTTACATTACAGTAAGATCTTTACAAACATCTCATTGTTTCTTTTAGCTTAGACAATCCAGAATTTAGCACAGAATTTTCTTACTTTTCAGTTTCAGAGATTTCATCACCAATACAAGTTTACAACAAGATGAAACTAAAATGATCCAGCCCACAAAAATGCAAACTAAAGAAAAACAAACTCCACACTTATATAGAGAGTTAATATTGGAATTTTTTGTATAATTTATATTATGCATCCTTTCCCCTTAGGGAAATCACCTATTATGACTCCAGAAGGAATATGCTTCTCTTCTTGATAAAACACTTTATAAAACTTCATAATTTTTTATAAATCTTTATAAAAGTTAATTATTACCAACTTGATTAATTAAATTATTTGTTGAAAAAGATATTCAAATTGTAGAAGAGTGATGATTTTGTTTATTTTAATTTTCTAGAATAAGATACAACAACAATTTTTCCAGGACCTGTGTTCCCTGACAAATGTAAACTATTAATTGACATTATTAGGATATTTTTATTGTAACCTGAAAAATTAGTTCTGTATAATATCATTATAAAATCAACTTGCTTCAAATTTGCATTTTTCATGATAGGCAGGTAAACTTTAACACTATTTTAAGTTGTTATTATGTACTTTTTTACTATTAAAACTATAAACCATGTATATGAGAAATGGTGTTTTTTTTGTTAATTTGACAATGTTTTAATTTTATTGCTTAATTTTTCATTGATAGAATAAAAATCAACAATAGTATTCAGTGATAGTTAATATCAGATATTAAACTACAAAGTGAAATACTTTCCTTCAGAGGATCACATTATTTCCTTTTAAAAATATATACATATATTAACAAATCAATTTTCTTGACACATATTAATAAAGCATAAATCTATCTGAAGTGTACAATCAATGGTGTAGAAGTTTGATATTACTTATGAATTCCAAAAATAGATATTAGATTATGTTTGTGAAGGGGTCTCTTCCTCTGGGCATATTAGATTATGTTGGATTAAGCCATTTCACTTTTACATGATTGGACCAAGTCAGTACCACATTGGGTCCCTGCCCCCTTGGTGGGCAGGAACTCACAAGGAAAACCACACTGCAGAGAAGGGAGATGGCGGTTTTAGCTGGAGCCTATGAAGTAAGCACACAGAGGAGCAGAGCAGCTAATCCCAGAGAGAATGGAGCCCCAGGGAGAGAGACAGAGCCAGTCATCTCATAGTCTACAGCTGATCTTGTGGAGAGAGCAGGGCATCTGAGCCCAGAGAAAAACAAGTCCCAGCAAGAGAGGAACCCAGGAAACCTGAACTCTTGGCAGGTGACAGCAGCCATTTTGCTCCAACATGTGGCAACAGACATTGGTGAGGGAAGTAATTTATGCTTTATGGCCTGGTAACTGTAAGCTTCTACCCCAATTTAATACCCTTTATAAAAGCCAATAAATTTCTGGAATTTTGCATCAGCACCCTTTGGCTGACTAATGCAAATGGTATTCAGTATAATCACATATTTGTGCATTCATCATGTCAATCATTCTTAGAGCATTTTCATTATTCTAGTAATAATAATAATAATAATAAACAAAAAAGAAAGAAACAAACCAAGCTAATCACCTCTCAATCTCTCTATGCTTCCCCTGCCATACATAGCTGCTATTATTTTTCCTTCTCTTTAGTATATTTGTATTTATATATTGTGAAAACAATCCTATATGTGCAATATCACCTGTATTTGTGTTTTCTATGAGGTTTTACTACCTTATATTCCCGTGTTGCAGTTTTTAGCTTTCCTGTTAGTAATATGCATGTCTCTTTCAACTACTGTCATACACATACAATAGCACTGTTAGTTTTCAAACACCATGATAAGCTTTAAATACTCTTTTCATTTCCAAAGATTTACAGTGAATCTTTTTACCAAATTACAATGAATCTTTTTACCAATTCTGCACAGATTGACCATCAGCTTTATGCTCTCTACCCTCTACACAATATATTTTGTTAATAATAGTGGAATCATACCTTATTTGTCCTCTTCTGTCTGATTTGCTTCATTTAGCATAATGTCCTCCAGGTTCATCCACGTTGTCATATACTTCATGACTTCATTTCTTCTTACTGCTTCATAATATTCCATCATGTATATACACCACCATTTCTTTATTCTTTCTTCAGTTGATGGGCACCTGGGTTGTTTCCAACTTATGGCAATCATGAGTAATGTTGCTAGGAACATCAGTGTGAAGATATCTGTTTGTGTCTCTGCTCTCAATTCTTCTGGGTATATACCTAGTGATGATATTGCCAGGTCCCATGGCAAGTCTATATTCAACTTCCTTAGGAAATGCCATACAGGCCTCCACTATGGCTGTTCCATTCTACATTCCCTCCAACAGTGAATAAGCATTCTTATCTCTCAATGTCCTCACCAATATTTACTTTTCTGACTCTTTATTAGCATCCAGTCTGATAGGTTTGAAATGATATCTCATTGACGTTTTCGTTTGAATTTCCCTAATCCCTAGTGTTGTTGAACATTTTTCACATCTTTCCACACCATTTGTATTTCTTCTTTGGACAATTGTCTTTTCAAGACATTTGCCCATTTTTAATTGAGTAGTTTTTCTTTTTATTGTTGAGTTGTATGATCTCTTTGTATATCAAAGAGAATTTTTGGGGGATTGCATTGAATCTGCAAATCAGTTGTGTATAATTGACAACTTAATGATATTTAGTCTTCTAATCCATGAACACAGAATGTCCTTCCATTTATTTAAGTCTTCTTCGTTCATTTTAGCAATGTTTTGTAGTTTTCTGAAAGCAGGTCCATTATGTCTTTGGTTAAGTTTATTCCTAAATATTTTATTGTTTGTGTTGCTATTATAAATGGAATTATTTTTCTGATTTCCTCCTTGGATTGAACATCTGTAGTGTATAGAAACAATATCAAATTTTTATATTAATCTTGTATCCACATTGCTGAACTCATCTATTAGCTCTAGTAGCTTTCTTGTGGATTTTTCAGGAAATTCTAGAAATAAGATCATATCATCAGTGAATAGTGAAAGTTATACTTCTTCTTTTCCTATTTCAGTGCCTTTTATTTCTTTATCTAGCCTAATTGCTCTGGCTCAAATACTGAATAACAGTCAAGACATTGAGCACCTTTGTCTTATTCATGATCTCAGCAGGAAAGCCTTCAGTCTTTCACTGTTGAGTACAATGCTAACTGCAGGTTTTTCATATTTGCACTTTACCATATTGAGAAAGCTTCATTCAATTCCTATCTTTTGGGGTGTTTTTATCAAGAAAGGTTGCTATATTTTATCAAATGCCTTTTCTGCATCAATTGAGAGGATCATGTGATTTTTCTTCTTTAATTTATCAATGTGCTATACTAATTGATTTTATTGTGTTGAACCACTTTTACATGCTTGAGATAAAACCCAATTGATCATGGTGTATAATTATTTTAATGTGCTCTTTGAGTCTATTTGAACATATTTTGTTGAGGACTTTTGCATCTATATTCATTAGAGATATAGGTCTGTAATATTCTTTTTTTATTTGTAGTATCTTTATCTGGTTTTATTAGTAGGGTGATCTTGGCTTCATAGAATGAGTTTGGTAGCATTTTTCCCTGCTCAATTTTTTGAAAGAACTTGAACAAGATTGGTATTAGATCATCTTTGTATGGCTGGTAAAACTGACCTGTGAATCCATCTTGCCTGGGCTTTTCATCTTTGGAAGTTTTTGGTGATGATTTCAATCTCTTCACTTGTGATTTGTTTGTTGAGGTCTTCTGACTTCCAGGGTCAGTGTATATGGTTTGTGTGTTTCTAGGAATTTGTCCATCTCCTTTACATAGTCTGGTTTATTGCCATACAGTTATTCATAGTATCCTCTCATGATCTCTCTTATTTCTGTGAGGACAGTGGTAATGTCCCCCCTCATATTTCTGATTTTATTTTCATCTTCTCTTTTTTTCATTGTCAATCTAGCTAAGGGTTTGTTGATTTTGGTGAACTCAAAGAATCAACTTTTGGTTTTGTTGATTCTCTTTACTGTTTTGGTTTGTTTGTTTGTTTTCATTTTCCTTTATTTCTGCTCTCATCTTTACTATTTCTTTCGTTTGGCTTGGTTTGGGATTAGTTTGCTGTTCTTTTACTAGTTCTTCCTTGTGTACAGTTAGTTCTTTAATTTTAACTCTTTCTTCTTTTTAAATGTAAGAATTAAGGTATTTAAATTTCCCTCTCAGCACTGTTTTTGCATTGTCCCATTGGTTTTGATCGGTTGTGTTCTCTTTTTCATTTTTTCTGAAGTCATTTGCTGAATTCTTCTTTGAACCACTAATTATTTAAGAGAGTGTTGTTTAATATCATATTTTTATGAATTTTCCTTTTTTCCAATCATCTTTTATTTTCAGCTTCATTCAATTATGATCAGAGAAAGTGTTTTGTATCATTTCAATCTTTTTAAATTTATTGAGTTTTGTCTTATGACACAACATCTGGTCTATCTTGGAGAAGGATCCATGAGCACTTGAAAAGAATGTACACCCTGCTCTTTTGGGGTGCAGTGCTCTATAGATGTCTGTTAAGTACAATTCATGTATTATGTTATACACATTCTCTGTTTCTTTATTTGTCCTCTGTCCAGATGTTCTATCCAATACTGAGAGTGCAGTACTGAAATCCCCAACTATTATTGTACAGATATCTATTTCTACCATCTGTTTTGCTGGTGTGTGCCTAATGTATACTGCGGTACTCAGGTTAGGTGCATAAATATTTAGTATAATTATTTCTTCTTAGTGACTTGCCCCCTTTTTATTATATAATGACTTATTTCATCTCTTATAACAGTTTTGCATTTGATATCTATTTTGTCTGATATTAGTATTTCTACTGCAGCTGTTATTTTTGGTTACTATTTGCGTGAATAACTTTTTCCAGACTTTTGCTTTTAACTTGATTGTGTCCTTATGCCTGAGGTAGGTCTCTTGTAGACAACATATAGATGTATCATTTTATTTTTATACATTCTATCTATGTCTTTTGATTGGGAGCTCAATCCATTAACATCTAATGTTATTACTGTAAAGTCATTAATTACTTCATCCATTTTGTCCTTCAGCTTTTTGCTGTCATATCATTCTATTGTCTAGCTTCTTACCCTTTAGTTTATCCTTCTTAATAATCTTCATTTCTAAACTTTTCTCTGTCTCACGTTTTTTTTTTTCCTTTCAGACTGCAGCACTCACTTTAGTATCCCTTCTAATTCTGGATTTGGTTAACATATTCTATCTTTTGTTTTGTTTTGTTTTGTTTTTCTGTGAAGACATTGAACTCACCCTCATTGTTGGATACTTTTTCCAGATACAGTATTATTGGCTGGCAGTTTTTCTTTTTCAATACATTAACTACATCATACTACTTTCTTCTCATTCCCATGGTTTCTGCTGAAAGTTTGGCACTTAATCTTACCATCTTTCCCTTGTATGTCATGCTTTGCTTTTCTCTTGCTGCTTTCAGAATCCTCTCTTCATCTCTGATATTTGTCATTCTGAATTGTAGGTTTTTTGTCTAGGTCTATTCAGATTTATTCTGTTTGGGGCCTGTTGTCCTTCTTAGATATTGAAGGTCTTTCATAAGGTTGGGAAGTTTTCAGTCATTAATTCCTCATTATTTTTCTGCCCCTTTTCCATTCTCTTCTTCTGGGACACTGAGAGTGCAAATGTTTGTGCATTTCATATTGTCATTTAATTCCCTGAGACTCTTTCATTTTACCCATTATCTTCTTTCTATTCTCCTGTCTTTTCAGTTTAGACGTTCTTTCTTTGAAATCACTAATTCTGTCTTTGAAGAATTCAAATCTGCTCTTATGTGCCTCTAATGTATATTCTATCTCACCCATCATGTCTTTCATTCCCATAAGAGAATGCTATTTTTTTTTTGCAGGCTTTCAAATTTTTCTTTATGCTCATCCAGTGTCTTCTTAATATGTTTTATTTCTTTAATAATATTTTCTTTAAATTATATGAAGTTATTTAGGAGAGCTGTGTGATTATACCTGTTTAATTGTCTTAAATCCTGTGTCTCTTCAGGATATTTGGTTAGGTCCTTTGGTTGGGCCATCTCTTACTGTTTCTTAATATGGCTTGTAATTTTTTGCTGATGTCTAGACATATGAATATATTAGTGAATTGTCTCTTAATGCCAATTTCTCTCTTGCGTAATGTTTTTTGCCCACAGGCATTTTTTATATTAGGTTCAATTTATTCTAAGTCTTAAAAATTGTCCCACTCATATTATCAGATCGGACCAGGGACTCACTAGTGGGGCACAGATTTTCTCCCAGGGATTAGGATACAGAGAGAAGCAAGAATAGTTTTTGTCAATGCAATTTCCAGACAGGCCAACAGATTGCTCTCATCAGTGCACCTTTTCACAGAGGTGTTTCAGTCGGGGCTTTCCTGTGTTCTTGTGTTGAATCTCCAGAGCAGAGATTCAAAGCAGACTCTGCTGGCTGAATTCACTGAAGAAAATGCCCCTGACTCTCCCTCCCTTTTCCCTTGAAACAGCTGACAGTGAGTAGGATGTCTGTCCTCATCTTAGTCGAATGCAGTGAGCCAGATGTTTTACCACAGCTTAATATCTTGGGTGTGGGGGAGGGTAAACCTTCCTGGTCACCTCAGGAGTTTGGTAACTCAATATTGTTGTTTCAACTTCTTCATCTCCCTGTCCCTCACTCTCCTGGGAGTTTTGAAACACTGTCCTCCTCTGTGGAGCCCATAAGAAGTCCCTTGCATAGCTTTTGGCTCTTTTTTCTTTGTTTATGTGAGAGAATTGAGCTCCGCCTTTTAGCTTGATGCCATCTTCCCACAATCCAGAAATGGTGTTTTTACAAAACCTTAGATCCAAAAGAATTAGATTTCAATTTTATTTTAATATACACCCCTTAACTCTATTGTCTAGTAATGCATTTATTTTCTATGAACTTGTAAAAGTCTATAATTTTTTTTTCTTTTAAATCACACATGCTTAAAAGTATATTTTGATAGTTCAGGAGTTCATAACAATTGTTCCAATTCCAATTAAATATCAGTAAAATACCTCAAAGTACACTTCTGTATATCCTTATTCTATTTTTATAACTCCTATTTCCCATAGTGAAAATTCTCATTTCTCAAAAATTTCAATATAATCAATAATTTTCTATAGTCTATGATAAATACTAATTTTTCCATTATTACACTAGTGCTGCTACCATTCTGAAAACAATGTTCAAATTATTTCGCAGTCATTTTTTTTGTTTACTAATTTTATATCCTTAGATACTGTACCTGCAAGTTATTGGAATTAATTTTTTTCCTTTATGACCACAATAGGAATTTGATGAACAATTAGTTTGATTTTCCATTTTGTCTTCAATTTTAAGAATTTTCTTTTTCATTCCTGACATTTATTTCATTAATTTTTGAATAAAGAGAACTTTTACATTGTTAAAAATATATTAAAAATTTTACTCAGACTTTCTTTAGCCATCCCTATACCTCACACCCTATTCCTATGAAAAAAAAATTCCTTTTGGGTTTGTATTCATTGTGTCAGTAAATGTTATTGCAAAGATTATTGAGTTTATGTATTTTTGTGAATATAATTATGTGTGTGTATGTATATATATCATTTTTCTTTGTTTTCCTTACTTTCTTACAAGAAAGGAGGTCTCTTGTACATATTCTTTTCACCTTGCCTTTTATTTTAATTTAAATAAATATTATGTAAATCACTGAATATTAATTTCTAGAGAAATATATCCCTCAGGTTTTATTATTACTTAATACTCTTTCAGTTAAATGAATTATAATTTATAGACATGTATGATTAATATATTATAAATGTATTAAATTTTGTAATATATAGACATATTTTAAATATTTTATAATGTATAATATTGTACATATGTGTACATATAACATTTGTGATATTGTTAGATTAAGGTTGATTTTTTATCTTACTATGAGAATGAAATTGTGATTTTTTGGAGAATGTCCTGATTTCATCACATATGTTCTAAAGCATTTGTGGATCAAGTGTGAGGATGCCTGCAAACTTCTGTCAAACATTTAAATAGTGTATTGAAAGAAACTTTTATATTATGAATACATTAGAAATGATTTATATGTATAAACATATATATGATAATTACATGAAAACTTGTGCTCTTTCTGGAACATTTGAAAGAAATTTTGTCTATATCTATAATTTTAAAATTACATATAGATGAAATAGTATTTTAATGATTAATAAATTCAAGTGAATGATAGATATGTGTCCATTAAAACTTCAATTTTTCTTTAATTTTTAAAATTTTTGTATAAAATGTTTGTTAAATCAGACACAATCATAAAAAACTGATACAGAGAAAAATATGTCTCACACTCTATCCCTAAATTCACATCTATAGTCAATTTCCCAATTATTGTGGAAATAGAAGAATCTCTTAACCATGCACTGTGAAGTTTCTGGGAAATATTCTATTCACATTTTACCATTTTAAGATGTGCATAAGGTATTTGGGTGTTTATGCTTGTACTTTGTTTTTCTCTACTGAAAATTTAAAATATTTGTTATACTTTTTTTACTTTTTAGCTTTTTTTTGTAATTTTATTATATAGATTTTATCTTCTACTGCTTTGCATATCACTTTTAGACTTTAGTTTTTGGAAAATAAAGATTGATGCTCTAGTATAATATATGCGGCAATGACTACACCTTTTATCCAAAATGTTTTCAAATCTTTCCACCACCGCTGGCATTTTTTTGTTTAGCATTCAGTTTGGAATCATGATACTCTTGAATAAAATTAGCACCCCAAATGTTACTTAAGATAGATAGGCTTTACTGCTCTGCCACACAAAAAAATTCTAGACTTGAAATGCCACCTCCAAACACCACCAGATAACCAAACATGTTTTGTTTTCCCTATTTTGAGCACATGGCTCTGATTCTCCAGGAATGGAGTGAACACTTCAGCACCAATCATTACATCATGGTCCGGATACATGGAAAGACAAATTGTAGTTGAGCCTTTTATAAGAGTTTAGCTGAAACTCTTCCAAAAAATTTCAAAAAATTCCACGATTTCAAAAAGTTTAAAAAAATTCCACGAGTTCCAAAAAACTCCACAAACTCTATATTTGAAAGAATTGAGTTAAATAACTTCTCCAAACTTCTTTCCTTTCAGGGAGGCTTGGAAGCATTATTTTAATTTGACACAGCTATTAGGAAGGCAACTAGCAATGTCAGACATTGCATATATTTTGAGTTCATTTTTGATAATTCTATGTATAAAATAGAATGCTATTATAAAAATTAAATACACCTAAACTTTTTATAGTGATATCAAGAATGAAATATTTGAAAATAATCAGGTGTATTGTAAATCTCCTTTAACTCTGATGTTTCATTTGCGGTTTTCATAAATTAATAATTATCTAATATTTAACTTCCTTTTCTGGTTTGGAGAGTGTTGGGGACATTGCATTCAAATGTCATTAGCACACACAACTTCCAGGCTAGAGGGTACAATTTACAGCATCACTTGGAGAAAAGTATAGCAGTATGTCCTTGAGGCTAATAAGATTTTAGCAGATGTAATATATGTTCTGGGTTATAGTCATATAAGTAAAATGATTGACTTTTACTTTCATTTTCACATTTGGTAGGCAAGAACAAAACTTTGCATTTTTCTTCATCATGAACTACATGTTCAACAGCAACAACCCAGGAAATGGCAGAGCAATGAGATAGACAAAACATACATATCCAGAAAAGAAAATACTTTGTGTGTTGCCTAGTAAGTTACCATTTACATGAGAGTCAAGCAATCAATCAAAATAAAAACCTTTCTTTCATAAAAGAGTGTTGAATGGGTCTCCAATAAAGCAGCCAGATCAGATATTAATACAGCTGTTATTCCAGACTGTCAACATTATGAAGTTTATATTTATAAAATTTAATAATTGGCAAAAGCCCTTTAATAGTATTTTATCCTTAGATCTCTTGAAATATGGGCCTGATCCTACTTATTTCTTCACTATAAGAAGGTGAAAGGATTGTTAAAGATATAATGACTGCTATAATAATAATAATTAGTATTAATAGTAGTGTATTAGCCAGTGTTCTCTAGGGAAACAGAATGAAAAGGAGATATCTGTAAATAGTATGGGATTTTATAAAATTCCCTCATGTGACTGTGGGGATGCACAAGGCCAAATACTGCAAATAAGCTACACACCAGGGACTCTGAAGAAGGTCCAATGAAGGTTTTTGATGAGATCCCAGGAGACATTGGCCGTCCAAAATGAGCTGGGAAATTCTCTCTGAATGCTGAACTCACTTCTTTTTTTATATACTTTTTATTTTTAAAAAGATACTTAGATTACATAAATGTTACATAAAAAATGCTTGATTCCCATATGCCCTGCTCCCAACCCTTCCCACATTTCCAACAATAGCAACATCCTTCATTAGTGAGGTACATTTGTTATAATTGATGAACACATTCTGAAGTATTGCCACTAAGCATGGATTATAGTTTATATTGTAATTACACTCTCTCATGCGCAATTTTGTAAATTATGACAAGATATTTAATGGCCTGTATCTGTCATTGCAATGTTATTCAGGACAATTCTCAAGTCTCAAAATGCCCCTATTTTTCCTTCTCCCACCCCTCAGAACCTCCAGTGGCCACTACTTCCAAAACAATAAGAGTTCTTCTATTGCTAGTATCACAATTAGTCTGTAGTAGAATAATAGTAAGTCTACTTTATTCCACTGCTCATTCCCCAATCCTGAGGTTTCTGGGATGGTGATGACTTCTCTATCTCTAATTGAGGAGGGCTTAGATTCAGTGGGGCAGATGAATGGGACTACATTGCTTGCAGTTACAGACTTTCTCTGTTCCTTGGGATGTTCATTGTCCATTATCATCTCTTTATTTGTGGTCCTGGGTGAGTTCAATGAACTAAAGAGTAAGTGTTGCAATGCTGTTGAGATTCAGGGACCAACTGGCACATGGAAAGCCCAGAGATTTAAGTCTCTTGGACATATACCTATCAACTCTAGTACTAACTATAACTTCAAATAAAAGGAGCAGAAGACCCAATTGTAGGGAAACTACAACTGAGTCCATCTCTGTCACACTGGGGAACATAAGTTCCAAAGTAGGTGCCACAGGCAGTGCACCAAACTCCTAAGCTGTCTGTCCTGCCTATAGTGTCTGGGTGTATCTAAAGCCCTCAGGAGCCCTGCTGTTTAAGGCAATATTTAATTTGGCAGTCAGTGAGATCCTGCTGAGATGTGCATGAACGTAACCTCTGGAATGAACTCCTGACTTATTGTGAAATCTCTTAGCCATATGCACTCATTTGTCTTTATCCTTTCCACTTTTTGGTCAAGGCCTTTTTCCAGTGGCATTGCTAGTTGGTGCTTGGTAGTCATCTGTCAGTGCCAGGGAGTATCAACCCCAGAAGTCATGAAACAAGGAAAAGAATACCACTACTGACCCAAAAGAAATATGTATCATAAAAGAATCCTTTGAAAAATTGTATGCCAACAAGATGGATAATTTTGAGGATAGGGACAAATTCCTAGAACCACACTAGCAGCCTACATTGATGAAAGAAGGAATTGGTGAACTCAACAGAACAATCACAAGTAACAAGATAGAATTAGTCATCAAAAACTCTCAACTAAGAACAGCTCAGGACCAAATGCCTTCACAGGTGAATTCTACCAAACATTCAAGAAAGATCTAAAAGTTTAATCCTCCTTTACCTTTTCTAAAAAAAGAAGTGGAAGGAACATTGTCTAACTTATTCTCTGATACCAACATCACCCTAATATGAAAGACAAAAAAGACACCACAAGAAGAGTAATCTATAGGTCAATCTCTCTTAAAAAACTAGATGGTAAGTTCCCCAACAAAATACTTGCTAATCATATTCAACAACAAATCAAACGAAATATGCACCGTGACTATGTGGGTATCATCCTTGGTATGCAAGGATGTTCAATGCAGAAAACCAATCAATATAATACACCATATCAACATATGAAAAAATCACATAATCATCTCTATAGATGCAGAAAAATCATTTGGCAAAATACAGCACCCTTTCCTGATTAAAAAAAAAAAAAAAACCACTTCAAAAGATAAGAATAGAAGGAAACTTCCTCAACATGATGAAGGGTATATATGAAAAACCCACAGCTATTATCATATTCAATGGTGAAATTGTAACAGCTTTCCCTGTAAGATCTGGGAAAAGACAAGGATGCCCACTATCATAACTCTTATTTAGCACTGTATTAGAAGTACTTGCTCAAAAACTTAGGCAAGAAAAAGAGATAAAATCATCCAAACTGGAAAAGAAGAAGTTAAAATTTCACTGTTTGCAGATGGCATAATTCTTAACATATTAAGCCCTGAGAAATCTACAACAAAACTTCTAGAGCTTATAAATGAGTTCAGTAAAGTGGCACGTTATAAGATCAAAGTGCAAAAATCAGTAGTAGTTCTTTACAATGATAATGAGCAAATTGAAGAGGAAATCAGGAAAAAATCCCATTTGCAATAGCAATTATGAGAATCAAATACCTAGAAATAAATTTAACTAAAGATGTAAAATACTTGTATGCAGAAAACTACACAGCCCTATTAAAGGAAATCAAAGAAGACCTAAATAAATAGAAGAGTATTCCCTGTTCATGGATAGGCAGAAATAACATCATTAAGATATCTATCCCACCCAAATTGATTTACAGATTTAATGCAATAACCCCAAAAATTACCACCACATTTTTTGTTGCATTGGAAAAGCTAGCTATGACATTTATTTGGAAGGGCAAGCAGCCCCAATAGTCAAAATATATTAAAAAGAAAAACAAAATTGGAGGAATAACACTACCTGACTTTAAAACATACTACAAAGTTACAGTGGTCAAAACTGCATGGTATTGGCACAAGGATAGACAAACTGATCAATGGAAGCAAATTGAGAGTTCTGATATAGAACTTGTTAAATATCAGTGAACTGGTATTTGACAAGGACACCAAGCCCACTCATCTAGGAGAGAAGGGCCTCTCCAACAAATGGTGCTTGGAGAAGTGGATATCCATATCCAAAATATTGAAAGGGGACCATCTCACACCTTTTACAAAAATTAATTCAAGGTGAATCAAATCTGTAAATATAAGTGCCAAGACATTAAAGATTGTGGAAGATAATTTAGGGAAGCATCTATAAAAGATCTTGTATTAAGAAATGGTTTCATGAATTTTTCACCCAAAGCATGAGTAATGAAAGAAAAAAATAGGTAAATGGGACCTCCTCAAAATTAAAAGCTTTTGCAACTCAAAGAAGTTTGTCAAGAAAATGAAAAGACAAATACCAAATTGGAGAAAATACCTATATCTGATAGGGGCATAATATCAAGCATATGCAAAGAAATGCAACACCTCAAAAATAAAGACAACCAACTTAAAAATGGGCAAGTGATTTGTATAGACACTTCTCCAAAGAGGAAATACAAATGGCTAAAAACACATGAAAAGATGGTCAATATCACTTGCTATTAGGGAAATGCAAATCAAAACTTCAATGAGATATATCGTCTTAAATCTTTTAAACAGAGAACTACAAGTGTTGAAGAGGATGTGGAGGAATGGGAACCATTATACCTTGCTGGTGGGAATGCCAAATGGTGCAACCATTGTGAAAGACAGTTTGGCAGTTCTTCAGGAAGCTAACTAGAGATGTGCCATATGATTCAGCAATCCTACTACTGGATATATACCCAGAAGAATTGAAAGCAGGGACACTAACAGATATATATACATCAGTGTTCATAGCGGCAGTATTCACTATTGCCAAAAGTTGGAAACAACCCAAATGTCCATCAGCAAGTGAATGGATAAGCAAACTCTGGTATATACATACAATGGAATATTACTCAGCTTTAAGAAGGAATGCATAGACCTGACTACTCCTCAAGTTTTCCTACAGTTTCAATGTAATCCATATCAAAACTCTTGCAGTGTGTGTGTGTGTGTGTGTGTGAGTGAGTGGAAATGTAAAAAATAATCATAAAATCCATATGGAAAGTCAGGGGACCCAGATAACCAAAACAATCTTTAAAAATGAAATAAAAAATAAAGAGGACACACTTCCCAATTACAAAAAGTACTGGAAAGATAAAGGAATCAAGACAGTGTAGTTGTAACATAAGGAGAAGCATATAGGTCAATGAAAGTGAATTGATAATTCAGAATTAAACCCTTTGTAGTCAATTTATTTTTGACAAGAGAGCTAAGGAAATTCAATGAGGCAAATAATAATATTTCCAACAAATGAATCTGGGACAACTGGCTGTCCATATGCAAAGAATGAAGTTGGATCCCTTCTTCTAATGACATACAAAAAATAATTCAAAGTGGACACTATTAGAAAATGTCAGCAAAAAACAATACATTTTCCAGAAGAAATTATAGTAATGTAACTATAGACTAAGCCAAAATTCTGATACAATATTAAAATATGCAAAAGAAGAAAAAATAAATTGATTTCATTAAAAATTTAAGCTTTTTGTGTGTTTCAAAGGATGTCATCAAAAAAGTGAAAAGACAACAAATATAATGGGAGAAAATAGCTGCTAATCATGTCTTGTAAGTGACTGCATTCAGAGCATATGAAGAATTCTTACAACAAAATAATAAAAAGCTAAATGACTCAATTAAAATGGGCAAAGGATTAGAACACATATATCTCCATTGCAGATATACAAATAGTCAGTATATACATAAAAATAACATCAAAATCATTAGCCACCAAGGAAAGGCTTATCAAACTCACAATGAGCCAGCATTGTTAGTTATACTCACTATAATGTGTCACCATCAACGCTCTCCATTTCCGTACTTTTACAGTCAAACTAATTGAAAATTCTACATACATTATGCATCAGTACTTATTCTCATTCCTCATCTTATCTCCTAGTAAACTATAGTCTAGGTTTTAACTCCATGTGTTCATTCTTTATATTTAATTAATATTAGTGAGACTATACAATATTTGCCATTTTGTGTGAGGCTTTTTTCATTTAGCATAATGTCCTTAGGATTTATCAAAGTTATTATATATCAAATTCCATTTCTTCTTACAGCAGCATAGTATTCCATCATATGTATATATTACATTTTGTTTGTCTGTTCATTGTTTGATGTGTGCTTTTGGACTAAGGGAAATATTTAAAAGTTTACTGGACCTATGACAGCATAACTCTGTGATGAAAGTGATAGCCACTTTGGATAAAACTTACAAGGCAGTGGAATGTATAACGCAGTGAACCATGTGGTGAAAAATGGACCAGGGTTAACAGTAAAAATATGATTGTATTCTTCCATGAACTATAAAACCTGTACAATACTAATACAAAGTGTTAATAATGAGTGTATAAGGAAAATATACCACATGTACACTATGGAACATATTTACTGGTAATAATCTGATCATGTTCTTTCATAATTTATAACAAATATTCCACAACAATGTATGGTGTTGATGAAGGGGCTATGTATGGGAATTTTGTATATTATGCATGAATGTTTTGTAAGCTCACAACTTCTCTAATAAAATGTTTTTAAAAAATTAAAAACCCACGAGATAGTGCTTCATATCTAGGAGGATGGTTAAAAAAAAAAGAAAAATTATCTGTCAGGGCTTGAAAGGAATGTGGAGAAATTGAAACATTAAAACACTGATGGTAAGAATCATGAATGATGCAGTTGCTTTGGAAAATTCTGGGATTCCTAAAAATTTAAACATTGGGCCACTATTTCATCCAGCAATCTACTCCCTGGTATATACCCAAGAAAAATGAAAACATATGTCCATGCAAAATATTGCACATCATTTTTTAGAGAAGCATGATGCATAGTAGCCGAAATGTATGGGAAAAAAAGCATCAGCTAATGAATGGATGAACAAAATGTCATATTTATACCATGGAAGATAATTTGGCAAAAATAGTTTTGAAGTTTCAAAGGGAAATACAGTGGTTTCTATTAGCACTGTACTGAGACTGAATTGTACAGGTGGTAGTGATAAGGAAATGGAACTAAAAGCAGGAAAGTATAAATACATACAGACCTTACAATTATTATTATTATTTTATAATTGGAAGTTAAAATTAAAATATCTTCTTTTTTATTGTAATTAAAACATATTATTTCAGAATTGAATATATATATGAAAAAATTGAATAACAATCTGTTTTAGTTGGAATAATCAGTAACGTTGGAATTATCCAGTCTATGAGAAGAACAAATACACATTTCAAATCAGAGCTTATATGGCAGCTCTAGGCTATTTGATAAAACCTTTCATTAGATATTGTATATGCTTTACCCTTCTTAGAGAAAGTGAGACTATATGTTCAAATCACTCATTGACTTGGAATCGATCATATCAGCCTTGTAATAATAAAAAAATTTAATCATAATAACAGCTATAACAACAGCAATTACAATAATAATAATGACTCTATCAATAGCCATAAAGTTGTTAATTTTGGCAAAATTGTTTTAAATAATTGTAAAAAAATAATTAAACTTTATTTCAATTACACTATTTTCAGCATAATTTAAACTATATCAAATAGAAATAAAATTCATATTAACTTAGTGAAATTAAAATTGTATTATATATTATGTCATAAGACTGCATGTTATTTAGGGTAAATAAAATATTTTAAAAATTGTCCTGAAAAATACAAAAGTACTCCAGAAAAATATAAATGGCTATTAAATGATATTTCACTTTACAGCTGGACAAAAAATAGCATAATGAATGTCTGCTCAAAAATATTTATAAATTAAATGGATTCACAATCTGAAATGCAGTTACATATGTAAGGATCTGAAAAATCTCATCCTAAAACAAATATGGTAACATAATGACATATATATTACATCACTTATCTTTTGAAGGAGGTCCATTACCTTAATATATATTGTTACTACCAAGTACAATATAATACAATATGGTGCTGGTGCAGAATAAATGTATCAAGAAATATATATATATATATTTTTTCAAGGTAATTTACGCCTTAATCCAAGACATGTAATGAAGCAAAAGGGAAGTAAATTGACAAGAAAACTTGAACCCCAGGAGGTTATTTCCTGTTTTATGTGGTAGATTCCAGATAGATCAAAAGCCTAAATTTGAACGTTAAAAATTAGGAGAAAAAAAAGATTTAACTTTGAAAACATAAGGTGGTTAAAACCACCCTAAACAACACATAAAACTGCAATATAGAGGGAAAGAATTCCTTGATATTAATGTAAAAGTTTCCTCCTCAAAGAGACACATAGGCAAATTTAATAGATGATGGAGCAATAAGAGATGATTTCCCAAGCTCCAAATTTAGAGGGTATAAATATGTGCTATTAAATGTTGACAGAAACATTCTCAAATCAAAGGTTATATTTAGAAACACAATAAAGATGTAACAAAATTATGTTTTTTATATTTTAATATTTAAAATATAATTCCAATATGGCTTTCAATTATGAGAAGCTCAAATTCACTGTCAATCTGATACATGGACTCTCAGGCAAAATGAGGCAAAGTATCAGAAGGATGAAAATGGCAAAAATTGTAAAGCTGGGTTTTTGGTGTTTTAGCAAGGATATGGGCTAAGCATAATGTTCCTGCTCTATTGAAAAATGTCATTTAGTAAACTGGGTTTTGGAAGATGAGTTAATCATGGATTTGGGAATATATAAATAATATATGGTGGGTACTATAGAGGACAATGCAGTTGTTAGAACAACAGCAAAAAAGTTAGTTATACTTAAGTAACTTTCACTGATACTTTGAGATAAACAAAACAGCAAAGAGAATGAGATTGATTTAACAACAAAATTTATTAGAATTAATGAAGCACATGTATGCACACATAAATCACATTCAATATTAGTTAAATTTTATGTAATAATTGTATCTGAAGTAAAATTGCTTCAGGCTTTGTCAAATTGCCATAATTTGTTCAATTTGATATTTAATTATTCAACTTGTTAAATATTTCATATTACACAGCATGGAAATACAAAAGTCTTTTTTCCTAAGTGTAAATTATTCTCCTCCCTTGAATGAAACTGTTTAACTGTATATAAATTAAGCAGTACATAAACAACTACTGTACAACCAGTTTTTAAATGGTATTGAAAGGAAATTGTATTGCTCTTTTCTCTCACTTAGTAATAATGGTTAACCTCTGGGTTATCTTGTCCTATCTGCCATCACCAGCAGCCACTAGTGTACCAAACATTCAGATTCCCTTTAATTCACCCATTTTTTAATCTCTTATCTCATGTTCAAAAATATCAATGCCTGAATTCAGCAAACTTATTATTTATTTTGACCTTTGTCTCTCTAGATTTTATTAAATATTTTAAGCATTGAACCTTTGTCAGAATTGTTTTATATGATATTCCTTTTTATACATTGCTTATTTTAATTTTTTGTTTGAATGGCTACAAGATAGATGATGTCTTTCTCTCTGTTATAAGTAATGACAGCTTTGTTTCTTCCTGAATGCCCTCTGTGACAGAAAGTCTGAAATAGATTTCATGTGGTATATGGTTATAAATATAAATGACTCTGTTTGTTTTTATATTTCTCAAAACTATCTAGAAGAATTACAGATTTAATGTTCAGAATATAATACATAGGTATACTGAACTAAAAAGTATTTAACACTAGAATCTATCTTTCTATCTATGTATCTATAAATCTATCAATCTATCTATTATCTCTCATCATCTATCTATATTTTTATCTTCTTAAACATGAAATAATCAAATTATATTACATTTTGAAAATAGAATTCAGAGTATATATTTTCAGTAATATAAATCTTGCTTTTCATCCCAGCTTTGTCACAGAAATCACTGTGAATCTGAAAAAGTTATACAATTTTCTTGAATTCTCTACCTTTAGAACATCATGGATATAGGAAGACATCCCCATATATATACTTTTAAAATGTACAATAGTAACAGTACAGAATAATAATTCATTTTATTCAAACAACCTTTATGTGTAAATATTAATTATGCAAATTGTACATCATCCATTTTATATCAAAACAACCAGTTGACCAGCATTTAACTTTATATGAATGTAAAAATAATGAGTTTATACACTTTCTTTGACTCACTAATTAAAAGCTATTTCCAATCAAATGAAAAAAAAAATCTTCCTCTCTGTATCCAGAAATATTTAGCAAACATTCTATCCATGGCACACTTAATTTCCCTGCTCCCCAGGCTAAAAATGATGGGATTTATGAGAAGAGGCACTATAGTGTAGAACATGGCTGTCAACAGTGTTTTAATTATTGATTCATTTGATATGGGGCCCAAACAAGCAAACAATCCAGAAATGATAAATAAAATGAAAATACCTATCTCGGCGGAGCAGGTAGATAAGCATTTGTTTTGAGCTTCCAGAGATTGCATCTGGAGCACAGTTAAAAAGATGTTAATATATAAGATGGCTAAGATGACAAAAGCATGTAAGAGCACACAAGTGCTTACAGCCAGGGCCACAGATTCAGAAAACTGGATGGGATACACATAACATGAGGTATATCAGAGAAAAATTGATGGATCACATTGGACTCTGTGAAGGGGAGCCTGAACATGTTGCTTGTGTGGATGGAAAAATAGACCACCCCACTCACTCACAAGCCATTTGCTGTGTGCACAGATATGGGGTGATGGTGATCCCATAGTGGAGAGGATGGCATATGGCAACATAGTGGTCATAGGACATCACCATAAGGAAAAAGAACTCTGTGGATCTAAATAAGATAAATAGGAATGTCTGAGTGGCATATTTTTTGAGAGACATAAATTTACTGCCTGTCAGATAATTCACCACAGACTTGGGAACAGTTACTGAGATGTAACCAAAATCTAATAAGGATAAATTGCCTATGATGAAAGACATCGGGAAGTGGAGTTGGGGGTCTGTATAAATGCTTCATGAGCCATGAATCTCAGCAGAGTTGCAGCACCTACTCTGCAGTTCATTGGACACACCAGGACAACTAACAAGGAGATGATGATGTCAATGCCCATCCAAAGAAGAAAAGGAATTTTAAAGCCTTGTTTTTGGTAAATAGTTTGTCCATATATTGTGATTAATTAGATGGATAATAACTTATATTGAAGAAATAAGAGTAGAATATGGGTTTTGAAAAATTGAGAAAGCTCAAGTCACCAAAATTGATTTTTGTGTCCATGTTGGATCAATCATATTTGAAGGTTACTATATCATGATAATAAGAGCGATAGCCTTTAGAGAAGAAAATTTAAAATGCTATACATGTATATTAATGAATAATATATATATATATAAATTATAATTCAATTAAATATATATGTAATATAACTGAAAAGAAGTTCAAGTAAAATAAGGTCAAAATACTCACCTATCACAAACCTAAAACTAATTAACCAAAATTATCAGAAACATCCTCAGTGTTATCAATTACTAGTAAAGCAATTGCTGTAAGTATGAGAAAAGACAACACAGAAAGAACAAAGAAAAGAGCTAATATGGCAAAATGTAGACTATCTAAAGCTTAGGAGACCCAGATTACTTGTTGCCTCTGAAGAGTATTGAGGAAAGAAGGTAAATTGACAGAATCCTGAGATGATCCTGATAATTCTCACAAGGAAATTATTAGGAACACTGGTGATAATTTCAGAGAGAATAAATGCTCAAAGTTCTAAATCCAAGTGGCAAGATTTTAAAGAAACAAGAGGGAGCCATGGGTAGGGGCTTTCAAATAGTGATATGCAATAGCAGCATCTGCACCACTGGCAAGGACCCAAAGGAGCATGAGCACAGCCAGGAGAAATGGCTTATGAGGCAGGTATTCTACCTCGAAAAGCATATGGAGTCATTGGGGCACAGAGTAAGCTGAAACATATAAGCCTGGAAGGAAAACAAATATCACTGTCTAAAAAAGACAAAAAAACAAAACCTCAAAATTGACTACCTAAGGGAGTTTTTACTGTTGAACAGCACAATTAGCACATAAAATTAATTAAAATGAAGCCCGTAGGCTCCATGCCCCCGGATGGTTCTTGCTGGGATTTTGTGGATAGAATTCGTACTGAATTGGTATTCATTCCAATCACCTCACCCCAGCACGCGGAGTCTTTCACGTCTTTGCTGAAATTTCCTTACCCCACAAAGTCTCTCGCTAATGCATGACCAGATCTTCTTCATCCTGCCATCTTCAGTGAGCAAACTGGTACTTGGTCAGTGAACACCTTGGAAGAGCTTCTTATTCTCTGGAATTTAGTTGAATTCTCTGGAATTTAGTTTCAACAACTTCCTAAATATGCCTTGTTTAAATTTTTCCTATTTGTTTTTCTATTATTACTAACACATGAAAATCATATACATATAAATTCCAATGTTACATTCATCACTAATAGTCTCATTATACACTTAACTTAATAAAAACATTTTTATTCCAATGAATGTTATGAACACATACCTCAATATTTAAAGCTTATAGGAATCTTTTAATACAGGTTTATATAAAATGTAAGTGTATTTATAATACTGCCTGTATTTGTCAGAGTCTCTTAGGGAAACAGAACTGACAAAATGTGTGCATGTGTTTGTAAGTGTGAATATATATATATATATATATATATATATATACACACACACACACACACATTCTCTGTATCATATATACATATATTATGAGATTTTATTATAGGAATTGGCTCACACAGCTGTGGGGTTTGGGAAGTCTGAATTACATAAGGAAGATAGCCAAATGGGAATTCTGATAAAGGTTTTGTTAAATTCCCCTGGAGAAATTGGCTGGCTGAAGAAGAGATATATTTTCTTCTTTCTGATTGATCAATATGTGTCCCATGTTAACTTTATAATGTGACTGTCAGTTCTTCAGAATTTTAACAGCATTTCAGATTGAGTTACATTTAATGTACTATTATTTTTGAGCTGAAATTTTCTGTGGCCTAGCATGTGGTCTATCCTGGAGATTGAGCCATGTAAACTCAAGATGAATGTGTATCCTACTGTATTTGGGTGTAATATTCTAAATACATCTATTAGGTCCAGATCCTCTAATGTATTATTCCAGGTCTCTGTTTCTTTTTTGATCCTCTGTCAAGATTTTCTGTCCAATGGTGATAATGGTGTATTAAAGTCCCCCAATATAATTGTAGAGGCATTTATTTCTCCATTTAGTTTTTGCAATGTTTACCTCATGCATTTTAAGGTGCCCTGGTTAGATGCATAAAGGTTTATGATTTTTCTTTCTTCTTGATAGATTACCACTTTTATTACTATGTAGTATCTTTCTTGATCTCTTAAAATAATTTTGCATTTAAGTTTATTTTGTTCTATATTACTATAGCTACTCCTGCCCTTTTCTGACTATTGTTTACATGTAAAATTGTTTTCCAACCATTCACTTTCAGCCTCCTTGCATTCTGGGTCTAAGGTGAGTTTCTTGTACACAGAATATAGATGGGTCATATTTCCTTATCCATTCTGCCAATCTGTGTCTCCTGATTGGAGACTTTAAACCATGAACATTCAATGTTATTATTGTCAAGGAATTACTTACATTAGCCATATTTTCTTTAGATTTAAGTATGCCATATGTTGTTTTTCTCTTTTTATCTGTTTAATTATTCTTACACTCCACGAACTCTCTCTCTCCTGTTTTTTCCTTGCAACCTGCTGAACTCCCTTTAGTATTTCTTGAAAGGCAGGTTTCTTATTGACGTACTCTCTTAATTTCTGTTTATCTGTGCATGTTTTGAACTCTCCATGTTTTTGAATGCCAGCTTTGTTGGATAGAGAATTATTGGCTACAATTTTTTTTTTCTTTTAACACCTTAACTATGTCATACTATTGCCTGCTTGCCTCCATGGTTTCAGATGAGAAATCAGCACTTAATCTTATTGAGCTTCTCTTGTATGTGATGGATTTCTTTTCTCTTGCTGTTTTCAGTAGTCTCTCTTTGTTTTGAGCATTGGACAATTTGACAAGCTTATGTCTTGGGGTAGGGCTGTTAGGATTTAATTGTTTGTGGGTTTGCTGTTTTTTCTGGGTATGTACATCCATGTCCCTCAATACATTTGGAAAATTTTCAGCCATTATTTCCTCCAATAATCCTTCTGCCCCTTTTCCCTTCTCTTCTCCCTCGGATGCCTATTAAGCATTTGTTTGTGCATTTTGTGTTGTCATTCAAATCCCTCAATCCCTGCTGATTTTTTTCTTTTTATCTATCTGTTCTACTATCTATCTGATTTCAGCTATACTGTCTTCCATATCACTGAGTCTTTCCTCTGCCTGTTCAAATCTGCTGTTATGTACCTCCAGTGTATTTTTTTATTTCTTGCATTGTGCCATTCATCACTATCAGGTTCATTATCTTTTTATGTATGTTTAAAATTTCTTCAGTATGTTCCCCCTGTGTCTTCTTATTACCCTTTTTCTCTTCCTTCACTTCATTGAGTTCATTCATGATATTTGTTTGGACATCTTTGATTAGTTGTTCCATATTCTGCATTTCCTCCTTTTTTTTTTTTTTTTTTTTTTTTTTTTTTTAATTTGTTTCATTATACTGAGCCATGTCTTCCTGTTTGTTAGTAGGGCTTGTAATTTTTTGTTGGTGACTAAGCATCTGCTTATCTTGATGGTCTTATTTGGTTGGTTAGCTTCTCCTACTACTTTAGAATTTTATTTTGTTCTTTCTTTGTCTGTAGTAAGGTTAATTTTTGATACTTGGCTCCTCTTATTCTATATCCTTGCAGTTGTCTGTGTTCCTGTGAAAAAAATATTAGGACCAGAGAAAAGTGAAGAGATAAGAAGAGTAAAAAATAATAGTAATAATAATACAAAAAAGGTAGAAGAGGTACCATGCAAGAGCTAGGAAATTAAGTAATATGAGTAAAAAAAATAAAAATACAAAGTAATAAGAATAAAAAGTAGTAGAATAGAAAAAAATTAAAACAAGAGAGAAAATAGAGAGAAAAATAAATGAATTAAAGTCTGGACAGATGAGAAAATATATCAATAACAAGAAAGAAAATAGAGAGAAAAATATTAGAATGAATTAAAAGGCCAGACAGATGAGAAGAGAATAGAAGTAAAGAAAGAAAAAAAAAGGAGAGAGAGAAAAAATGAAGACCAAACAAGAAGTGGTAGAGTGGATGAAAAGCAACAGAAGTCAGAAGACAGAAAAATAAAGAAAAGAATAGAAATAAAGTAGGCTGAAAAAATAAGTAAAAGGATAAAAAATGAAAAAAGAAAGGGAAAATAGCAAACAAGAAATAAAAGAACAACAAAGATACAACTCAGGAAAAACAACCTTCCTTCATAGGCCCCTAGAGACCTTCTCAGGCTGCTGGTGCTCATCAGTTAATCACACTGCAGCCTGCCTTCCACAGGTGATGTATCCAGTTTTAGTGAATAAAATAAAGGAAAATGAAAGAAAAATAATCCAAAACCCAGAAAACAAAACAGTAGAAACTCATTCTTTAAGTTTCCTATCATAAATTGTTGGCTGCATGCCTTAACTCTCCCTGGATACCTTCTCTTAGGAGACATTAAAGTTAGAACCATCAACCTTCTACATTCAAGGCAGGAATTCCCCTACTGCACTACAAAAGCTCTATAGACTAAATTAGCTTTTTTTATTGGGTTCTTCCTGCTCCCATTCTCCTTAGATAAGTTGAACTTTTAATAGTTTCCAGTAGCTACATTAGTTAGTTGCCTGTCTCTGCCCCCTCTCTGACCAAGTTCCTCTCTCCCAGTATGGTGCAGTGTGACAGCCTGTCTGAGCAGATTCCCCTCTCCCCTCTCCCAGGGTCCACCTCAGTGCTGGTTGATATCCTCCCTGAGATTCAAAGGGGGCTCAGGTGTCCAAACCCACAGAAAGGAAACTACTCTCTACCCTTTGCCAGATACCTCTTCCTCACAGGAAATCTCCTTCTGTCTCAGCTGGCTGAGAGCCAGGGGATCCATGGAGACTATTTTGCTTTGAGGGTGGGGGCTTAGCTGCCCTGCCCTTTCCAGCCACAGGGATGAGCAACTCATGGTTTTCCCATGGGCTCTTTATCTCTTTTTCCAGCTCCCTCAAGATTGATGCCCTGAAGCCTCCTGCTCTGTGGATTTGCAAAACAGCTCACTCAGGTAGGATTTTGTCCCTTCTCAGCATTTTTTTTTTGTGACAGAGCTGGGAAGTGCCTACCTACAATGATGCCATTTTCCCAGAACCTCCTCCCTACTCACTTTAAATGAAAAAAAAAATGCAGTTATTGAACAAGAAACTACTTTATCTTATCTACATGTACAAGAAATGATCCTGACATGGAAATTCTGAAACTTCTGGGAAATTTACCACTCAGTAGATACCATCATAGCTCTGCATAGCACATTCACCCTTCAACAAGCAGGAAGCAGGCTGTACCAATGCCAGTAGGCCAAAGTAAGTCTGAAATACAGATGTTCCACAAAATTTCAGGTCCAGCACATCACTGACATGTAAGACTCTTTTGGACACAGGGTTATTATAGATTTTGAGACATAGTTTTACTCTACTATTAATTATGCAATTAATAGTCTATATTCTAATTTACCACTATACCTACCCTGCCTTTTGGAACACCGCTGTTGTGGGTAGGATGTGCTCATCTTCAAACTCAAAACAGCAATATGAATGTGCTAGAGGCTACACATCTGCTCACTTCAGCTCTGGTATGCTTTTTGTTTTTTGAGGTAACTTCAAACTTTGGGTTAATGACCAGGTTGTTTTCTGAAAAGTGAATATATTTTTAGTCATGTTGGTTATCTGTTCTTCTACATAACTTTGTTTTTCTTTCTGATGATGATTCTAAGGTTAATGTTGGAATAATCCCAGAATAATTTCAAATTTTGTAAGTGTTCAGCTACCATAAAGTAGCTGACAGATGGTTTTATAATGTCTACTAAATAATATAATCTAAAATTAATGAGTCAGATACTAACAGGATACTGCAGGAGTTACTGCTGTTTTTCTGACAACTGATATTGAAATCTTAAAACCTGCATACTTCTTTTATAGTGATGAGTATGCACATGAGGAAAGATGATTCTATTTTCCTTTCCTCATATAGGTAGACAAGATTGCCATTTATATCCTATTTAGATACATTGATATTCATCCACATGAAAATATGCATGCCTTTAGCTTATTATAATTTGACTGTTTACATTACTTTTGGCTGAATAATGGGGCATAAATAAAACTTCCATAGTGCACATGAGGTGGATATTTGATATACAGAACTTTGCTTCATGGTGGGGTTTCTGTGGGTGGGTTAGAGGTAGAACTCTTGTATTTTAATATTCACTGTTTTAAACAAACAATGCTAGCATGTGAGTAATGCAGTGTCACTACTTGCCCTATTTTTAAACTAGTGTAACCCTGGTCATACAATTCAGTATATTTGCATTTTAAAATTAAGTAACCAGAGTAAGTTGTTTTACCACTTGCAATTCAAGAGATCTAGGTATTACTTTTAGCTCTTAGGTCAATTCCACTTACTCTCAACCAAATCTATATACATATAAAAAAAAAAAGATTCCATGACTTTCACGTGTGCAACTGGAAACATAAATTTGCCACATGTTGAGATGGATAAGATTGTAGGCACTTTTTAAAAATTATTTATTATTTATTTTATTTTAAATGAGCATCATTTGAGAATTGCTATAATAAGAGCTAAGGGGTAAACTTATTGCTCATTCATCATTTGTTTAAGCAGGCTCTTGGCTAGCAGTTAGGGAGCAACAACTTGTTTTTTTAAGTAAAGATGACAAACAACAGAGTAAGGGGTACTCAGGATCAGACACAATACCTATCAACCAATCACAAAGGACACACAACTAGTTTTATTTGAGAATTTACTAAGAAGTACTTGCAAAAATTTCCAGACAGAAAATTCATTTTCTTAGTATATTAGATTGCTAATTTGACTTAAAGAACTGCAAAGCCAAGGCAAATCCCAGCTTTCCTGTACACATTACATAAATCTCAGATATACATTACAGGAGTTCAACCTTCTTGCCTGAAGTATATACATATTGCATTCCCTTGTTTACAGATTTTTCCGTTGATGCTCAATCTGTTTCTTGGTTTTCTAGTGAAAATAGAAAAAGAGTCACCATCAGTCTGAATATATATCCTCGATAGAAGATCTCTTCATTTTGCCCAAAAAGCAAATGTAATGGCTTCCGAGATGTTAAACATTTCTTTATCCTCTAACAATGAGACGCCAGTAAAATTCATAGAGACTCAATGACATATGTCATGGGTTTTGAAGGGGTCAATAGCACAGACAGACTCCAATTGGTTCACTGTCAGGACAAACATCTGAGGAGAATAATTTTGTAAATATCCCTTTAATATACATATGCTTATTTAAGGGACAAAATTCCTTTTGCCTCATAGAATTTCCAGTTCGATGCTCTCACATGGAAGTTTGAAATATGAATAAGTCTCTATGGCTAGTTTAATATGTGTTTTGGAGCATGAGACACCATGTTAACTACAAATTAAGTGTGAAGTAGTGACTATGGCATTACAACAGACTGGACAAACTCTGCTCCATCACTATCTACAGCCATTCCCTGGGATGCATAAACAAGTTAGGATTTGCAAGAGGGCTACTTCAGATACATTGACTATAGGACGCCTTCCCTATGGTGACCCCATACTCTGGAATTCCAGTGTTAGATTATGGCCAACAGCCACAGTGACCACTGAAATTATGTCCTCTAATAAACCAGATTGAATCACTTTTGTCAATGATTTCTCCTTAGCTCCCTGCCATCAATTTTCATTTAATTCTGACAAAAGGAAAGTCATTTTATATTTGTCTATTAAAAGGAAATTCCTTCAGTCTTTCAAGTCATCTTTTCCCATCCACGATTTCTGTCAGTCTAGTTTTAAAATAATCAATAAGAGTTGCAAAATTATTTATGCAAATACTAGCTATGCAAACCTAACCAATTGATCCAACCCTCTAGTTTGTCTTGAATTTTAAGGAATAGCTATATTAAGCTGGATTAACCATTCACATTGAAGCTCATGTCTCAGCAGCATCCTATGAGTGGTTACTCTAAACATAACTATCAAATAATTTGTCTAGAACCTCTCAGATGACTGTGACTTTTATTTTTTATTTTTTTAAAGATTTATTTATTTATTTATTTATCCCCGCCCCCTTGCTGCTTGTGCTTGCTGTGTCCATTCGCTGTGTGTCTTCTCCGTGTCTGCTTATCTTCCCCTTGCTGTGAGGTCCCGCTGCATCAGCCCCTCGTGCCGCGCGGGCTGGCCTGCTCTCACAAGGAGGCCCTGGGAAGCGAAACCGGGGCCTCCCATATGGTAAACAGGGGCTCTATGGACTGAGCCACTCCTGCTTCCTGACTATGACTTTTAGAGAAGTGTGAGGTAGAGAATATATCCCTCATTCTTATTTTAAGACAGGAAACAAGGGTATTTTAAATAAATAATAATGCAGTCATCAATATATGATCATCTCTAGATTTAGATAGTCCCCTCTACCCCAGTCCAGGGAAAGAATGCTACCTATCAATCTCATTCAGCTTAAATATATGGTGATTTTAAGATTTCAAATCAGCAGAGTCTCCCAAACCATAACAGCATGATGCCAGAAAGTAATCACACATTTTTATTGTATATGGAAGACATTTTTCATGCTTAAGAAAAAACAAGTATTACCATGACTAAATAAAATGTTTTATTCTACAAAAATGATTTTTCTAAAAATATCTGTATTTTGATACACAGGGGGAATTCTACATTAGATACTGTTTAACATTTTCAAACAATCTCTTCCAGTCTTGTCTCAAAAAAGGAATAATTTGTATCAGACTTTGTAAGATACACAATGTTTCTGGCAAGACATAATTTTGCTTTCACAGTAGTTTCTGTAAAACAATCAGTTTGGTGAGGCAAATTTATTGAATTTAGTGATCAAATGTTAAATACTTGAGTCTCAGGTATCTAAAGTGACAAATTTGTTGAGTTTAAAATTTTACTTAATTTTATATATTTCATTTAATATATTTAATGATATTTTATCCAAAGTGAATTATTCTTGATTCTTTCATATCACATTTAAACTCTGGTATAGAGTATAAAATTAGGGCAAAAATTATCAAACATGTACATTTATTATATGATTTCATTGGTCAAGTGTGTCTGAATTTTTCTTCACTATAAATCTAAGGAACAGATATTTGATCAAAAACTACTATGTATAGCTCTGGAAATGTTTTAAAGATATACTTAGAGATATTGATGAGTTCTGGAAAGTGTACTTGATTCCAAAGCATCACATCTCAAAATGATTATAGCCCCTAAATTTAGAGGTAAAGCTACATATAGTAATGCTATTTTTTAAAAATACTTTTATTAAAGAATTTGGAACATAAAAAACAATCATGCAAATGTGCAGAATTCTCACATAACACCCCTAACCAACACATTAAATTGTTGTGGAACACTTGTTACAGATTAGATGATAACATCATCAGACAATTACCCCTATTTATAGTCTATGGTGTATATTTGGTATATATTTTCTATATCCCCCTATTTTAACACAGTAATTCTTTGACTGTAAATGTCGATTGAAAGAGAGCTAGAGAATAATGCAGGGACTGAGTAATAGAGTGAACCCAGAGGTAGATGAGAATTGTGGTTAATAGTACAAATACAAGAATTTCTTTTATGAACTAGAACAAATTTACATCACTATTACAAGATAGTAAGACTATGGAGATGCATGGGAAAAATACAATTAATGTAACCCATGGACTATAGTCAATATCAATATTGTAATATTCTTCCATCAATGTCAGAGAAGTACTCTATTAATAATAGAGTGATGCTATTTTTTATTAGGCCTTCAAAATGAATAATAGATCAATGAAAGTTCAGAGAAGCAAACAACAGTACAACTTTGAATGCTATAGGAGCTCTTCAATAGTGATGGGATCTCTGCATTTAATTGTAAAGGAAAGGTAAAAAGTGGACAAAAGGAATAGAGAATATATTAAATTTTAGAATGTAAATAGGAAATGCAGAGAATAAGTAGACATTGCATGTTACATCAGAACATCAATAAATGTGATCACCAGACTAGTGACTATTTTTTAAGAAGTAAAGGAATGCTCAGAATTGGGGAATAATATTGAGAAAATTGTACATTATTTCTTACTTTAAATAATGTATCACATGAAAAGTGGTCCAGGGGGAACATTTTGTTTTTCCTGAGGGTGATAGGATGAGAAAGTCACATGATCATGGTGAGTAACCCACATTCAGATATAAGAGCTCTCTATTCTCACTGAAAGCAAGTGATGAATTTCAAGAAAAAGCAGAGAATAATTTCAGCGATTTTAACCTGAATATGATACAAATAAATGGAAAAATGATACAAATAAAGATACAACATATATGATAAAATTATTCTGATAGCATACGTGGTGGAAATAATTTTGGTTTTGAACTTATTAAAGTTAAGGTGATAGTAATTCAAATGAATTAAATATCGAGGCTCAGAGAAACAGAAAAGTAAGTGCTCTACTTGGAGGGAGAGGTGAAAATTAGTATGGATGTTATCATAGGAAAAGGAAAATAGTGGAGAAATACAGAGTAAGTAGAAAACAGATTTGAAGAGGAGGAAGAATGCAAGGATATTCTTGAATTAGATGGCATATGAGGATAAACAGATGGGCAATGAAGGTAAAGAGAGTAAAGGGAATATCTACAGATAGCTTGATTATAGATATGGAAATAGATATAAAAAGATATAGAAAAATCATATAGAAAATACAGCTGCCATAGGTAATAAATATAAACATATATATATAAGTAAACATTGTTATGGCTATGACTACGAATATGAACATAGATAACATGACTACAGACCCAAATTTATATCAGACAGGCCCAAATTATACCGATTAGACCAGTGTAAATATTAACAGTTCTCTGTTTTACTCTCAAAAATGCAGTTCTTGGATGCTATTTTTTTCATGATCCCAATATATAGACATAGATATAGATAAAAGCATACACATAACAATAGATATATGTATGTGTCCACACACGTGTAGTTTTCTGATACACATACTTGTCTACTCTATGTAGTTGATGTCTAGATATAGGTATTTTTCTATGGATTATTCCAAGCCTTCCTATGAATTCAGTCTAAGTACATTATTAAGTAGGTAATATTGTCAATATTATGTGAGCTGTGAACATGTTTTATGATATAAAATATCTCTGAGGGCTCCTTAAACATCTGTGTTTCTCAAGCTGTAGATGATAGGGTTTAATATTGGGTAATAACCCCATACAGCACTGAGATAAGCCTGTCTCTGGCTGGGGAATGTTGATGGGAGGAGTGGCGCATATAGGTAAATAGTACTGTGCCATAAAAGAGACCAACTACAAGAAGGTGAGAAGTGCATGTGGAGAAGGCTTTGCCCTTCTCTTCAGCCAATTGGACCTTTAGGATGATTGATATGATGTGGATATAAGAGATAAAGGTGATCAGAAAGGCAGTGATTCCCAAGAAACCTCCTTCCACTAAAGCAAGCATTTCTGCCACATACATGGAAGAACAGGAGAGCGCCACCACTGACGGGATGTCACAATAATACTGGTTAACTTGGTTAGACTTACAGAAAAGCAAAACATGAACACCGTATGTAGAAGGGAATTAAGAAACCCCGTTGCCCAGTTTCCAGCAATCAGCTGGGCATGATGAGGGTATAAGAAGAGGAAACAGATGGCCACACACCGGTCATAAGCCATGGTGGCCAGAAGCAGGACCTCTGTCCCTGCCAGGGCCACCAGGAAATAGAGCTGCAAAGCACACGCAGTAAAAGAAATTCTTTGCTTCTCAGTCAGGAGGTTTTCAAGCATCTTGGGAACAGTAGTTGATGGGCAGAACATGTATAAGAGGGACAAATTTGCCAAGAAGTAATACATGGGCTTGTGCAGCTTTTTCTCAGTTCCAATGGCAAAGGAGAATGGCGCCATTTCCCATCAAGGTGACCTGACATAGGACAGCAAATACCACAAAGAGAGGATAGAGCACCTCTGGGAGATCAGAGATTCCTATGAGGATAAACTCATTCACGGTGGTCAGAGGGTCGACGTCCATCTCTTCTCTACACACTGATCTTTCTGGAGCAAATTAAACCAAGATGCAAAGATTCGGATCAAAAACCTAGGAGCCTAGTGATAACATTTTGAAAATAGTTCCGGTAACGTTGATGAATTGTAATTGCGATAGCACTATTTCAACTATAGATTTAAATTATTGTAATACTTTTATAAACATACCGTGCAACAGGATATTTCTTAGAATATTCATACTCGGTTTTTTAAAAATCATTTTTGATCCCTAAGAAGTATTTGGGATTTCACAATTCAGTGAAATCTGATGGTGCACTCCACACCACATCTACTTAGACACTATGTTTTTCTGCCTTGTACTATCTCAAGATTTACTGACTCAATACTAAGTAACTATATGTTAGGAATTCAGCATTATTTTTTTTTTAAAGAGCTCAGCTCTTTATTGACAAAAGAGGGGTCTAGTCAAAAAGACAAAAGTTATTGATACACTGGACAAGGCACCTGCTCAGATCCATCCTCCCCCTGTCCCCAGAATGCAATCCCCAGTGCTACTGGGCACATTTTTAGTCAAGTGTCAAGGTTGTCATTTCCCACCTGGAGATACAGCTGTGTATGGCAGTAGAAAAGGCTGAAACCCACTGTTTGTTGTAGAGGCGATACCACTTGTGCAGACCAAATCCCCAAACTACTGGCAAGACCAACAGCAACAAGAAGTTCAGCTCTTTATTGAACATTTTACAAAAGATTGGTCTAGTCAAAAAGACCAAAGCCCATGTCATCATCTGATTTCTCAGATTCTTCTTTCTTTGCTTCCACTTTCTTTTCCTCGGCTGGGGCAGCAGTGGTGGTAGGGGCAGGACCTCCCGCTGGTGCAGCACCTGCTACTGTGGCAGGTCCACCAGCCCCTACATTGCAGATGAGGCTCCCAATGTTGACGTTGGCCAGGGCCTTTGCAAACAAGCCAGGCCAGAAAGGTTCAACATTTACACCAGCTGCTTTAATGAGGGCATTGATCTTATCCTGCGTGACGGTGACTTCATCATCGTGGAGTATGAGGGCTGAGTAGATGCAGGCAAGCTCGGAGACGGAGGCCATTGTGCTGGCGAGTGCCGGGCGCGGTGTTAGTCGCCGGATGAAGTGAGGGCCTCACCCCAACGCGGCCTTAGCTTCCTCGGAAGAACCGAGCATCTTACCGGAAGCTGAGGAAATGCAGCATTATTTTTTATATGAAAGTTTTCACAATCGTTAGCAAATGGTAGGAACATAATGGAAGCATATGAATAATTTTTCAGTTAAAGAATGAATGGAGTGATACTTGGTCTGGCAACGTGTTCCTATTGGAAAGGAGTAAATATGAGAATGCTTCTAGATCTTCAAAATCATATTAAAATATGAACTTTAACCTGTTATCTGCTCAAGGATTATAACAATACAAATTAAATTTCAGCTTTATTATATAAAAAATCATAGTTGATTTGTTTTCCTGTGACCCCAACATGAAACAGATATTTTTGCATACATATTCAACACCATTTCCCCTTAAGACTGAAATATTTGCCCATATGGGTTTTCAATTTTATATATGCTAACACATATTGATCTTATTTACTTACCCCTGTTTGATTGTCTAATTTCATTTCAATATACCAAAATAGCCCAAATCATCACAATGTTTTAGATAATTTACAAAAATATTTTAGTTTAATTGAAGTTCTGCAAGTGGATACTTAATTATATTTTTTCTGTCACTTTAGAAAGTGATATCTTCTGTTTAAAAAATTTCACATTTGCTGATGAAAATTCAAACTGAAAATAAGTTCAGACAATAAAATGTAAAAGTCAGCATCTACACTAACTACCACCACTCAATTCTTTTGCCTGGTGGAAATTCTTAATGATTCATAGGCTCAGATAAAATATGAAGCTTAAATAATGCAAAGCATGCATAATGGTTTCTTTAAGCAAATGAAATAATTTATTCTGCCACTTTCCCCCAGAAAGATTTACATAAGAATTTCTGAAATTTATTAGAAGATTTTTTTCTTTACTTAACAGCATTGTTATTGCTATTCTTTCATTTCTTTAATCAGCAGCAAGTGTCCCAATTGAGAGAAAATAAACTCTTTTCAGTGCTGCTCTTAAATAATGAAACTTTTGAAAAAGTTACTATACTGAGCACACAATGCTTAGATAACTTTAATTATTAACAAAAGTTTGTTAAAAGAGTGAAAAAAGAAAGGTGGAAGTAAAAAATTCTGCAGTCTTAAGTCTCAGTTCTCAAATGTTCAAGATTCTAGAAAAGAAAATAGTGAATAAGAAATAAAGGGTACTTTTAATTACACAAAATATTATTATTTAATACAATAAATATTAAACTTTATATGATGTACTCATTTTCATTTATACTCACATTTATTATTTTTACTTAATTTTTCTAAGTGAGGACTATGAGAAATAAGTCTAACCTTCTGAGAAAAAACACCAGGTTTATTGTACTCCAGGCTGCATGAACATGTGCATGCTCAAAAAATGATAACTTTTTCCTTAAGTTTCCCCTTGAATGTTTAAATTTCTTAACTCAAACTTTTAGTTTTGGCATAAACAACACAAGGTTTGTTCACTTAGGGAGTGAACTTAAAATAACAAAACCCTCCTTTTAAGCAAAAATATCAGGTATTTGTGAATATATTAGAAAAACAGAAGTGATATTTTCTTTAACAATATATTGCTGAGGAAAAGATCTATAACTTTCCTTATTAAACAATGCATTGTTAGCTTATTTTTTCCTGAATCAGAAAAGCCATTAAGAAGTTTAATCTCACAACCTTCCTTGTTAGATTACTAGGCATTAACTATATTACAAACATAAGGGTACATTAATTATACATTTTGAAATCAATATTTTTCATATCAGAAATAGCCAACCATCTAACAAGGATCCAGAGTAAGGGGCCTATGGCTAAGATTAGCCTTACATTGGAAATGATCCAGAACTTAAGTTCCCTGTTATTTCTGAATTACAATTTTACATCTGGTCAAATGCAAATATATTACATATGTATCTTCTCTCTGTAGCATATAGTAACTTCAAGTTTCCACTTTATAGAGATAAAATAAGTACATGAAGCCAAATTATAACAAATAGATCTTAAATCTTAATTCAAAGTTTAAAATTTATTTAATACATCAATATCAAGGGGATCTCACAATTAAAATTTCTTAGAAAAACAGGTTTAGGGATTGTGTTTTTAAATATATTGCTAAAGAAATATTCTCTTCCCTACTTTTTTAACCCAATGGAATAAAGCTGAGGAACTAGAGGAGTCAAAAAAATCCTTCTACAGGGTCATGTCTGCTTTTTGATGTCTTTGTTGATAATTTGGTCTCTCAAAAACATGCATTAGGTACAGCAGAAATTTACAGATGTGTAATTGGACACGTGTGTGAGTATGCATATTTGTTAGAACTCAATTTTTATTCATGTAATCATCCATTAATGTATTTTAAAAATACACACTTTACCTTGCCTGATTGTTATCTGGTTTCAGCAAGTTCCTTAAATGTGTAAATTTTCACATCATATTAACATCTTTACAAAAGTCTCATTGTTTCTTTTAGCTTAGACAACCTACAATTTAGCACAGAAATTTCTTGCTTCTCAGTTTCAAAGATTTCATTACCAATATGAGGTTTCAACAAGATGAAAGTAAAATGATTCAGCCAGCACAAATACAAATTAAAGAAAAACAAACTCCTCACTTATATAGAGAGTTAACATTGGAATTTGTTGCATAATTTATATTATGCTTCATTTCCCCTTAGGGAAAGCAACTATTATGATTCTTGGGGGGAATATGCTTCTCTTCTTTTAAAAACTCTTCTCTACAAATCTTTATAAAACTGAATTACTACCAACCTAGCTAATCAATTTTATATGTTTGAAAAAAATCCAAATTGTAGAAGATTGACAATTTTGTTTATTTTAATGTTCTAGAATAAAATACAACAACACTTTTTCTAGGACTTGTATTCCCAGACAAAGTTAACAATTAATTGACATTATTAGCATATTTTACTGTAACCTGAAAAATCAGTCTTGTATAATATCATCATACAATCAACTTGCTACAAATTTGCACTTTTCATGATAGACTGGTAAACTTTAACACTATTTTAAGTTGTTATTACGCACTTTTAGATTGTTAAAACTACATACCATGCACATGAGAAATGTTGTTTTTACACCTTTTAGATCCAAATGAATGGGATTTGACCTGTATTTTAACATACCCTTAACTCTATTGTCCAGTAGTGCAATTTTACCTATGATCTTGCAAAATCGTACACATCATTTTTCATTTAAATCACACATTTTAATTGTATATTTTGGGTTCTCAGGAGTTCATAACAATTATTCTAATTCCAATTGAACACCAATAAAATAGCTCAAAGTACCTTTTTTATATCCCCATCTAGTTTTTATAACTCCTATTTCTCATAGTATAAATTCTGATTTCTCAAAAATTTCGCTATATTTCATAATTTTCTGTTGTCTACAATGAATATTCACTCATTTTCTCATTACAACATTACTACTACTACCATTATGATAACAAGGTCCAAATTATTTTGCAGTCCTTTTAGTGTTTGTCACTAATTTCATATCCTTAGGTAATGTGTCAAGAAGTTATTGGAATTAATTCTTTTTTTTTTCTTTATGACCACAATAGGAATTTGATGTACAATTAATTTGGTTTTCCTTTTTGTATTCAATTTTAGGACTTACTTTTTTCATTCATGTCATTTATTTCATTTATTTTTAAATAAAGAGAACTTGTACATTGTCATAAATACATAAAAATTTATGTTCATGATTTTCATTGCCATTCCTATCCTTTCCACCTTATTCCTACCAAAGAAAATCCCTTTTGGATTTCTATTCATTGTGTCAGTGACCCTTATTACAAATATTATTGTGCTTATGTATTTGTGCATGTATATGAATATGTGTGTGTATATATATATCTTATTTTTCCTTATTTTCCTTTCTTTCTTATATGAAAGGAGGCCTGCTATATACATTATTTGCATCTTGCCTTTTATATTAAAGATATATTATATATAAATCACTGAATATTAGTTTATAGAGAAATGTATCCTTCAGTTTCTATTATGCTTTAATACTCATTTGGGTAGATGAAATACAATTTATAGATATGTATGATTAATACAATGTTATAACTTTATTAAATTATATTTTATAATATATGGACATATTTATAATATTTTATAATATGGATACTGTACATATGTTTACATATAACATTTGTGATATTGTTAGATCAAGGTTGCTTTTCTTAACTTACTATGAGAATGAAAATGTGATTTTGTTGGAGAATGTCCTGATTTCATCACATATGTTCCAAAACATTTGAGGATGAAATATCAGGATACCAGAAAATTTCTGTCAAACATTTAAATAATGCATTGAGAGAAATTTTTAAAGGAATATTAGAAGTGCCATATATGCATAAATGTATATATGATAAGTATAAGTGAAAAATTGTATATTTTATGCAACAATTGAAAGAATCTTTATATCTATAAATTTAAAATTATGTATAGATGAAATATGTTATCACATAATAAATTCAGATGAATGATAGATAAGTGTCCTATAACACTTCAATTTTTCATTAACTTTGTAAAGTTTCAAAATAAAATGTTGGATAAAATCAAACATGAACCTAAAAAAAAATGATACAAGGGAAAATATGTTTCACATGCTACCCCTAAACTCATACCTCTAATCAACTTCCCTATTACTGTAGATACAACAGAACTTCTTGACCATGTACTGTGATGACTTTGGGAAGTATTTTATTCACACTTAACCATAGAAAGATGTCCATATGTCTTTGGGTGTTCATGTTTGCTCTTTGTTTGTTTTTCTGTACATATAATTTAGAAGATTTTGTAACCTTTTTTAACACTTTACCATTTTTTGTTCTTTTGTGAAATAGATTTTATCTTCTTTTGCTTTGCATATCATATTTAGACTTTAGCTTTTGTACAATAAAGATGGATGCTTTAATATAAAATATGACTAAAGCTAAAGTCTAAATATGATATGCAAAGCAAATATGACTAATATGACTAATACTACAAAATCTTAAAAGACAATAGTGTAATTCAACCAAATCTATTCTTCATTTTCAAAATTGTTTTGCACATTCTTTTTTTTTTTTAAATTGATCATGTTTAAAAACCAATTAGTCTAAATCTTCAAAGAACCTGCTGAAGCTTTAATGAGATTTCTGACAAATGTATAGATAAAGGTAAAAACTGATACCTTCATATGTTGAATTCTTGAAGTCCATACACATGATACACATCTCCATTTAGGTTGATAACTTTCATCAAACATCTTTTATTTTGCAGCCTATAGTCTTTGTGCAAATTGCATTTAAGTATTTTTCTTAGTGTTTCCTTTTTTATTTTTCTTTAATATTGTGGTTAATTGTAATATTCCTTTTCATTTTTGCTGTGATGTTTTCATTGTTATTATGTAGAAATATGATTAAGTATTGGTGTTGACCCTGAATATTCTGCCATTGTGAAACCTTCTTATTATTTCCAGAAGGTTTATTTTCTGTATAGATTCTTTATGAAATTTATATTGAAAATCTTGTCCTCTGTTAAAAGGAACAATTATAATTATTTTTTTATTTAATTACATTTTGTGATTTCTTTCTTTTTTGGCTTTTAGAATGAGGATATATTTGCTTGCGATCTTACAGGTCTGAGGCTGTGAAAATGTTCAAATTAAGGTATCATCTGGTGATGCTCTCTCCCTGAAGATTGACTGCATTCAGTTCTGGACTCCTCTGTCATTTGGCAGGCATATGACAGTGTCTGTTGGTCTCTCCCTTTTCCATTGCTTTCAGTTTCTTGCTTCCATGACATTCTCTCTCTCTCTCTGAATTTCTTTCTCTTATGAAGGACTCCAGTAAGAGGATTAAGATTCACCCTGGGCCAGGTTTGAAGTAACCTATTACTTCAAACCTACAGTTCTACCTACAATAGGTTCACACCCACAGGAATGGACCAGCTTTAAAAGCATAAACTTTGGGAGTCCATCCACCTTCAAACCATCATAGACTCAAAAAAGGCTAATGGTTGAGGCAAATATGACACAGGGTTTGTTGTTATTTTAATCTGTTACTCTCTAAATGATTGTGATGAAACAATACTATTCCACAGTCACCTTTGCTGGTGAGACCTGGGACACCACGTCTCAGGGCTAACCTCCACTCCACAACAGGAGGTGAGCACTAACAATAGCCAGGAAACCAAAGTGAGGCCTCAGGAACTCCAAAACTGCAGGTTCCTTCATGGAAGCTGTTCCTCTCCCCCTATCCATGTCCAACTTGAGGACCCACACAAGTGCTAGGTTACTGTGAAAACACTCACAGTCAGTCCCCTGCATATCTTTAAGAAACAGTAAACTATCACACTCTAATATCTCTCTTGCCACATGTCTCTGGAGGCTGAGCCAGGTGGTGTTCTGTCTCCAGCAGTCTTGGGTTAGGCCAGGCTGTTCCCATGGACAGCATGGTTGAAAATACAATAGACTCCTGAAAGCTGTCCCTAAGTCATGGAAAGGAAATTGCAGCACCCCTAAGATCAGCTATACCCATCAGGAACCCAACTGCTAAAACTTAGCTGATTATCTGAAAACAAAAATTTTAGTTCCCTGCCCTGGGGATTTGACTGAAATGGCTTTCTTCAGAAGTGCTGGTTGGCAGTGGAATCACTAATTCAGAGGCTTTCCGTGGAAATGCACTCATAGCACTAGAGCTATTGGGGACAGCAGTTGTGTTCAAGCTATTAGGGGTCTCAACAGTGGCTTGTATTTAAAAATTGACCAAAAAAAAAAACATTATCAAAACAATCCCAATTAGAGAGTGTATACTACAATGTAAATTATAATCCACACTTAGTGGAAATGCCCCAGAATGTGTTTATCAGTTGCAATGAATGTACCACACTAATGAAAGAAGTTGTTAATGTGGGAAAATGTGAGAGGTGGGGAGCGGGGCATATGGGAATCCCCTGTATCTTCTCTGTAACATTTATGTAATTGAAGAATCTTTTTAAAAATAAAAAAGTAAAAACAAAACAATCTCAATTAGAAGCATGTTAAAAACAGCATTCCACCACTGAAATTCATAGTCTGCACCATATGCCTGTGTCTTCTGAGCTGCTGGAACCAGCATCTGATTGCTGGTCTCTGTTCAGTATCTTTCACTTAAAAAGACTTCTGACTGCACAACCCTCTCAAAATTCTAGTCAAGAAGGGTTCTTGGGCCAATGCAGGCAGCATCAACCTAAAGTGCTTACAGTACCAACTACCTCCTACTACACAACCAGCAACAGAGAAAAGGCAAGAAAGCACTAAGCTAAAGAGAGAAACTG
>JAQZBX010003393.1:0-65518 GCA_029593785.1 Cabassous unicinctus
TTTTTTTTTTTTTTTTTTTTTAATGTACCAAATGAATAGGTTTCATTGAGACTAAAAAAAAAGGAAACTCAGGTTTGGAATTGTTATACAGAATTGGATAGCATCTCACATTCACAGCTTCAAAAATAAGTATAGCGCAATTTAAGCAAAATAAGATTCATGTAAAACATATTTGAGAATTGATCAAGATCCTAAAAGAAAACAAAAATTTACTTAATAGCCAATTGAATGACTATCATTTAAATATTTATTTTTGAACTAAGAATAACCATGCAGAAATGTGACAAGAATTAAATTTAAAAGGGTGTTTCCTTGGAGTGTAGTTTTAAAACAAGTTATATGAATCAAGGTAAATATTCATATATACATGCCAGTGGTACTGAAGTGCACTTCATTCTCGTATAAACCCCAATCGTAGATACTGTTGCTAACTACACACAAACAACTTCACTGGCCACTGTTTTACACAAACATCCATCAAGTAGCAACGAAGAGAGGGCGGTTTCCCCAGTTCTGGGTTACTTCCGGGTGTGCATGAGATGTTTAAGCTGTGCGTTACTCATTTAGGCATAGAGAGTAACTCTTAATGTACCAAAGCAAAATTTGAGAAGCCCTTTTTATTTCCAAGACAGCTGGAGAAATTGCCAAAAATTAACACTTGCTCTTATTAATGTGTGAATTCCAGGCAACGAATCTTGTGGTAGAGTGATGTCGCCTTGACATTTTACCCTAACGATCTACAGGATGTGATCTGCATTGCCTGCCATTTTCACAGCATTGCACAAGGAGAACTTCCCCAACCTGCTGAAGGGCTCTTCTGCTACAGAAATGCATTTCAGTTAACCTGGGTAAGAATTATACTTAAAAGGGACAGAAAAAGGTCAGGAGCAGTACTGACTTTCCAAGATTCACAAGGCATAGGGTTTAGTATAGAAGCTTTTAGCCTTGGAACAGAACATCTTTTACCATCATTAATATGAATATTTACGAAGCACCATCAGAAGACTTAACACAGTTCCTGCTCGATTAGCTTATAATTTAATTAGGCCTAAATGCAAATGTTCTGAGTTGGGGTAGTAGGCTTTTAAATTGGAAGCTAACCAACCATTGCCAGTGGCTCCCTATCTTTTGCCTCTCCCTTCTTTTTCCCTCTCACCTTTATTCATACGCTTCGCTTCCCCCTCCCCATTTTTTTTTCACTGAAAAGATGTAAAACAAACTACACCTGTGAAAGCATAAGCCTTGCAGTCAATATACAAATTTAAAATCCACACTTGTGTTTTCTAGCTGAAAATTATAGCCCTATTTTGTGAATGGCTATAGATAATCTAACACATATTTAGATAGTTATAAATATTAGTTTGGAGCCATGAACACTTTCCTAGGATATTTATGCAAACTGCGCTCTAAATAGAGTTCTCTGCTTCCATTTGACTTTCACACATCTGGATTGCCTGTATAGTTTCTGAGATAGCTCCATATCTATTCTGGGGTTAGTTCATCACTCTAGATTCCTTACAGGATTACATGTTGCACCTGATTCTGCACTACATTCACTCTTGGAAGACATCAGATATATGAGGATCATAGTAGAATACTCATTTATATAGAGAATACTCATTTATATAGAGGCTACCCCTGCAAAAATTACTTAATAACTTTAACAAGCTGCTTTATTAAAAAAAGGAAATTCCATTTACCAGGAATAAACTCTTGCAGTCATAAAGATTTTCACATTTTAAGCACCATCAAAAACGGATTTGGTGGGGAGCAAATGTGGCTCAAGTGGTTGAGTGCCTGCCTCCTGCATGGGAGGTCCCAGGTTTGGTCCCCGGTGCCTCCTAAAATCAAAACAAAAATACAAACAGCAAGCAAACAAACTAAAAGGCCAACTCAGGGGGGCTGATGTGGCTCAGTGGTTGAGGGTTGGCTTCCCACATGAGGTACCAGGTTCAATCCCAAACCCCAGTACCTCAAAAAACAAAACAAAACACAAACAGATTTGATATGTGCAGCAAAAATGCCATACCATTGCTTCCCCTGCCCTGTGCTACCCAGTGGCTCATGTTGAGCAGACTGAGGCACTGCAGGACTCTGATCTCTAGACAAACATGCTTGAACAGCATTAGGGGGAAGCAGTCCTACCAAAGCAGACTGCACAGCAAGCATTTGGCAAAGGATGTCCCGCAGTCTGATGTGCAAACCACAATGAGGCAATGAGGAAAAACTTACTCCCACTTTCAACGTCAATATTTCTTTGAAGCTTTGAGATTTCTGCATGGTTCTTTGCAGGCATTCATCAATGACAGTGAAAGGGACTAGGCAGGGGGAGACACAGACTGATGACATCTGCTATTTGCCATTCTCTTGCTGGTTTGACTAAAGAACATTGAAACTGGAAGCGATGGTTTTAAAAAGCTTATGCTTGCCTCAATGCATATTTCCTTTCAGCTTCTCTTTTAGATCAAGTCAGGGAAAGCTAAACTCTGCTAAGTTTTTATTGAGAATAATCATTGCTTCAGGAAAATTGATTGTCTTGTTATCTAATGTCACAGGAAATCTGAATGTTGATAGACATTTCACATGGCCACAAGAATGTTTTTCCATTGCTTAATTTTATTTCTTAGTGGTCATTTTTTATTTACTTAGGCATTCCTTATTGATAGACATTTTGTTCATTTCTGTTTTTCACTAGTACAGAGAATGCTTTGGAGAACTTATTAAATTAACAAAATTATTTCTTATCTTATGCCAAAATAAAAGCATACAGCAGAAATGTCAGACAAATAATTTTAAAAAACAAATGTTTAAAAATATCTGTAATCCTACTTACTCTGAAATAGCTACTGAGTGGTTTGGTGGTTTATGTTGTGTGTGAATGTGTTCATACATTTAGCCTTTTCTGTCTGAGTATTAGCAAATTTTTATGTTTAGTGCCAACCAATTTTATAAATTGATGTCATTAAAAATAAGATGAAAGTGTTTGCTTGAAAGTTTTCCTCCTAATATTTGGGAGAGAGACTTGATGTACTTGATCTAAATGAGATAAAGTAAAATCTAACTTTAAATATTTCCTGTCTTCTTTGCAAAGTAAAATAAACCCATTCCTATTCCCTCAAAAAGTATATATGTTTAAGGAGTTAAGGTGTCTCCTAATGAAAGGAATATCTTGATGGCCTAGCTTCTAAATTGTGTGCCAATTCCTCCTGTTTTGGTTCTGCTGTCTCAGACATTTAATTAACAAGAGTCATTGTGGCAAAGGATTTGTCTCTAATTTTATTGAGTCACCCATTTCTGAGTCATCTATATCCAATTCGTTTTAAAACCAAATCAAGATATTTGGCTAGGATACAATCATTGTGGGCTAGGAATTCAAAGGAATAAACAACTTACCGCCTTGTTTGATGCACCCCTACCTTCATTTGAACCTTCTAGTTTGCATACAAATGTTACAGTTTTATTTATTAAAAGGCATTTCCTAAGCCTCTTCTCCCATATCTGAAACCAAGTCTCCAACTTACCCCTTTTTTATTAGTCGGCCATCAACCATCATCCAAAGTAAAAAAAAAAAAAAAAAGTATTTACTATATTCTAAAGAGTAAGCAAAACTGTAAAGAACAAATAGCTCCCTGACACCAGGAATTTGTAATCTAATAGGGTGATTGTGGTTAAGCTACATATATAAGAACACATAAATGTGTGCCAGAAAATAAATTCATACTTAACTTTGGTTACAGAGATCCTAATAAACATTTGACAAACACTATTTAAGAAGGATGGAGGAAGCAGTGACAAACTTTATTAGGAAAATGTATATGGTTTAGGGAAAAAATAAAGTGACTTCAAGCTGGGAAGGATAGCTAACAGAATGGATGGCAGAATCAAGATTTTTTTAAAAAGCTTAATGGCCGAAATCTAACAAGATGAAGTTAAAGAGGGACACATTTAAAGTACTGTCCTTTGGTTAAAATTAAAACATCTAATTGAACAGCTACTTAATGGAGGGGGAAAGCAATGGTGGCTAAACTGAGCACTTTCAATAAAGTCCATGTCATCCTGACAATAGGATATGGCAGTCCAAGAATCAATGTGATCTAAAGTCGTGTTCACTGATAAATAATATCTAAGGTGAGGTAAGAAAAAGAAATCTCTGATGCTCTGAGCTAATTGGGTTGCACCTGGAATAATTTTCACCTCTCTGGGCCACACACTTAAAAAAGAATAGAGAGAGAGGAGGTAGTCTAAAGGAGAGAAACCAGGATGGGAAAAGAAGAGCCATGGTATAAGGATACATAATCTAAGGAATAGATCACACAGGATATGAACGATAGTCAAGTAAAAGTGGAATTACACTTACCCCATGTGTCTCAAAGCTTCAGAAATAGGAGAAAGGAGAAGTAGGAGAAGTTGATTCAGTGAAAGAGATTAGTCAACAACTTGGAGCTTACCAACAACAAATAAAAGCTGCCCTGGGGAACCATAAGTTCTCTGTATGAGCAGAGGCCGGAGAGTCAAGCAATGGCCCTTGAAGAGTCGATTCATACCTTGCATTAACACTAAACCAGAGGACATTGGTGACTTATTTCAATTCGAAATTCCTGATTCAGTGAGAAGTTTGTACCCTTCTTTGTTTTACTCTGTATCCCCAATTTGCCTTCCTTTAGACAATTAAACTCCCATACACTTCATCACTCAAATGATTATATCTTTAAAAATAGGTTGACCAATTTAAGACTTGAATATAAACAACATAAGGTCAAAAGGTTTGGTCAACTCTCAAAAAGCATAACACTATAGAGTGGATGTATGTCACTATTGCAGGGTGGTGAAAATATGGAGAAGCATGGGAAAAATACAATTGGTGTGACCTATGGACTGTGTTTAACAGCAATACTATAATATTCTTGCATCAATGCCAAAGATGTATTGTGTTAATGTAGGGAGGTGGTATGGAAAAAGTCTGCCAAATATACGCTATGGACCATGGTTGGTGGTAACAGTCTGATGATATTACCTCATAATCTGTAACAAATATTCTACCACAATGTGGTGTGTTGATGGAGGGGTGTTGTATGGTTATAAGTTCACAACTTCTGTAATAAAAATATATTTTAAAAAATAATAGTCCAAATGTAAGATATGGACTATGGTTAGTAGTAATATTTTGATGGTGCTCTTGCATAATTTGTAACAAATATTTCACAACAATGCAAGTTGTTGGCAGAGGGGTGATGTATGGGACCCCTGTATGATGTTATGCATGTTTATTTTGTAAGTTCACAACTTTTACTATATACTTATTGTTTATATATGTTCATATATGAATGATATACTTCAATTTTTTTAAAAAAAGCATAACACTAACTCTTACATCCCTGTAGCTATATTCTGAGTCATGAGACACTAAACTCCCTTGATGAAAATATCTTTTCAAAACATGATATTCTAGAGCACTGAATTCAGAATAATGTAATTTCCTATAGAACTGTCAGGCTCAAAAGAACATAAAACACTTGGTGGTGCCATTCATAAGGAGAGTCCAAGGTACTTCTCACACTTAATGGGCATATGGATAACTGGGGGATCTTGCTAAAGTACAGATTCTGGTTCAGTAGCTCTGCAATGCCTAAGAACCTGCATTTCTATCAAGCCCCCAGATAATGGTCAAACTGCTGGTCCAGATACCACACTTTGAGTAGCAAAGTGAGGCATATTTCCCATGAAGCATCACTGCAGAATATTACTACACCAGTAATTATCAAGACATTTCATTTTTACTGACACAGATCATAGAATTCCTATACCCCTTTTATCGAAAATTAAAAGATACAATAAAACATTTTTAAAAAATCAGACAGCCAGTTTATTTTCCAAGCATTTAGGAGCATGGTCATAAAAAACCATTGATTTGGCCTTTACAATCAGAATATTTAGAGGTATTAGTGGACAATTCCATCAAGAGTAATGGAGAATGTTGCATTGAATTGGCAGCCTGATTTTGTTTTTATTTAGTTACCAACTGAAAGTCAGTTTCTGATAATAAAATAATTATAGGACCTTCTTTCAGGCATTTAGTTTGTATAACAACAATTCAGTATCAGATATAGTCTGAGATCCCTTTGTGTTGCTCCAAGTTATCGGTTGATAATAATTTTGAGAGGATGGTACAAAAGACTCAAGCCTGAATGTTCCCAAGATGTTCACTTTAGGCCAAATTTTAAGGCATCTTTGGCTTTGAATATAGTGTGAATGAAATGGTATTGATGTTTTTCATGTAGTCTCCAGAAAAATTATGAAAAAGTGAATAATGTTATTTAGACCAGGATATTTACTTATAGAATTATCAGCATGTCATCTATCAAGCTTTGAGCCTTTAACCTAAATTATCATACTTGGTTATTGGGGGAGTCTTGGATATTCTGGAAAGGTAATTGTTCTTTTGATGTTGATATTTAGGATCCACTCATGCAGGGTCATTGCTCAAGGGCAAGAGCCGTTGACTTTTTATTTTCTCGGTCTGAAATGTTCTTTCCCTTCACCTCCTTCAAGTCTTTACTCAAGTGTCAATGTGGAATCTACCATATCTACAATTGCACCTCTTCCTGATACTTCCTATCTCATTCTCTGACTTATTCTCCTTAACACTTACCACTAACTATTTATTTTTATTGAATACTGTCTGTCTCCCCCAGATTAGCTTTCTATTGCAGGTATAACAAATTTCCACAAACCTAGTGGGATCTCTACCACAGACCTAGAGAATCAGAAACTTTGGGGAGGAGGCCCAGCAATGTGTCTCCTAGACCCTCCAGGTAATTCTGGTGCTGCTAAAGTTTGAGAACCACTAATATAAAGCTCAGCTGAAGTCTTAGTGTTGACTGCCTCTTTATTTTTTTACCCTAAATGTTGTGCCTTACTTCTTAACACAGTACTCTGGTTAGATGGTACATATGGAAAAACACACCTGTTTGTTAAAAAGTGAAAATCTGCACCAACAATTAGCTATTTGGGCTAAGTCACATCTAAAAATCATGTGGGCAGATTATTTTGAAAAATGGCTATTTGAATCAGTTGAATTTCCCCTAATCCAAATAAAAAAGCCCAATTTATTCTTCAACAGTTTATATAACTCATGCAAATTAAACACTGTATCTAATATTAAGAAATACTTCTCAGATAATAGTTGAAAACTGTCATGTTTTAGTGGAATTCTTCTCATATACCTTAGATATATTTTCCAGTAATTTTCTCCCTCAACAAGAGTCAAACATCCTGGGGGTGGGGGGGTGGGGAGGGGAAGAATGGCATATAAAGCAAAAACAAACATGCAAACAAAATTTTCTTATAATCAGCTATGTGTTAAAAATTCCAGAGTCTTAAAAATATGGGTATTTCCCCTTGTGAGTTAAATAAGAGCAAAACAAATACATTGCACAGAATGTGGTTTTATTTTAGTTGGGAATATCACTTTGCCTACGTGGTTATTGCTAGATTAGAGGTGAAGCCAAAGTGTTGAGAGAGCCCAGAAAATGTAGCAATTAATTCTTCCTGGGAGAACCAGGAACAGTGCACGCACCAGAAGGGGTATGTTTGTGCCGAGTCTTGGAAGATGCATTTCCTGGGGACAGAATGAGGTTGAGGATTTTCCCAAGAGAAACACTATGCGCACAAGAACACGCCATCGTGAAGCAGCTTCGTGTGGTGAACATGCATGAAATGAAGCTACACCATGCAGAACTGCCTGAGTGAAGAGTGGGGTTTATCTTAGGCTAGGGAGAACCAATGAGAGCTTCTAGGCTATGGATTCACATAACAGAATCTCTTATTAGGAAGACGAGCTCTGGCAAAAGCATGAACTCTGGATGGAATCTGAGAGCAACTGGCATCAGGGAATTCTGGCAATTTCTAATTTTGTAAAAGGCCAGTTCAAAGCAGTGGTGGTTAAGGTGATGGAGATGAGAACTTGAGAGACATTTGAGCTGGGTTTACATGTGATGAGCTTAGATGTCACGGTGGGTAGAAAAAAACAGGAGGTGAGGCAGAATCTTAGACTTCATATTAAGTAATCCTTAATATTGGGTGTGATACTTATTTTGCATTTGTTATTTGTGTAAAATAACACAAATTATTAGCTACAGTCTAAATGGAGCTTTTATGTTTAGATTGGAGAGGGGGAGCGCCTCTATCATGTAACCAGCTGATACAAATGATCATTTCTCAAAATGATCTGACCAGGTGGAAGGGGATCTCTCTGGGAGGAAGAGCAGGTGTGGATATATTTCTTTCCCAGCAGTTCTGTCAGTGGTGGTTAGTGAGACTTTAATGCAGTGGAGTCACCAGGAGTGTTAAAAAATACTGAGGCCTGGGTCCCATGCCCAGAAATTCTGTTGTAATTGGTCTGGGCTTCAGATTTTTAAAAGGATTTCAGGTGATTTAAAATGGGAACTACTGCTTGAAACTAGAAATGGATGGTTTTTTTCAAGTTGATAGTATACTTTAAAGTTTCTTTCTGTTGGTTTGTCTAATAATTTGTTGTGATGCTAATTAAACCAACATGTTGCATATTTACCTCCTAGAGGTGTTGCAAAAACAAATGAGATAATATGTGTGAAAGTACATTTAGCTGATATTAATTTCGGCCCTGGTATCAGTGTTTCAAAATTTTCCTATTGGGAGTAAATACTTACACAAATCACTGGGAAAACAACGAAGTAGCACAATTTCTTCCCTTTTAGCTGTAACATGTAGGCTATAGAATTTGCATAAATACTGTCACAACTTAAAATAATAAATATATCTTTTCTATCACCATATGATGAGCAGATATATATCTTCTAAAAGGCATCAGAGGACTATAAATGCAAGTTGGATGCCAACACTCCTTTTTTTGTTTGTGTGTGGTGGGTGTTAATATCCCTTCTATTTCCATCCTCCCCTTCCTCCTACCCCTCCCCCCACTTTTTTTAACAGGGCATAGAGTTGGGCCTCAGGGAATGTGCTCCCCAGCCCCATATCCAGGTTGCTTCCACCCTTGAGCAGATTTGAGTCTTGCTTTTGCTACTTTGGGACTGTGCCTGGGCTTTTTCCAGCCCTCTATATCTGCCGAGTTCCCAGGCTGCCTGGCTTTCAAGGCCTTTGTCCAGGTGGTGCCTTTGCCAGGTGCGTCCTTTCCCTGGAAGTCTTGTCCAATCGCCCAAGCAGGGCATAATCTAGAATAGAACCAGCTTCTGAAGGAGGAATTGGGGTGGGTGGGTGAGGGTGGGGGGAATTACGGGTTTTAAAGCTGGCAGGGCCCCAAATTGGGCAAGTCACCTTGCCATGAACACTGGGAATGAAAACCAAAATATGGCATGCCTCTAAATTTGCATGTCATCACGTGCAGGGGCCGTGCTAATCTCTGTATCATTCCAATTTTAGTATATGTGTTGCCCAAGCCTTATAAATGGAAGATCCTGTAAATCCTAAAATTCCCAAGTTTCATTTGCCTTGCACATACTTGATACTCAACAAAGATATCATAAATGCCTGAATAACATCAGCACATGTGTTGTGTTAACTTATTATGCTAATATTGCATTGTTTGAGGCTGGGTCGTGAAGAAGTTGATCTTTAAGACATAAATGTAAACATAATTTTAAAAATTATGATGAGAAAGAAGCCATAGAGAAAAAGGAATTTAAAAAGTGGTGTAAGTCAAAAGAAATATTAAAGAAGAAAATTTATTAAATAAAGAGCTAGTGGATTATATTTTTGAAGTAACAAGAATCCAAGGAAAAAGGATAGGCTGTGGAAATGATAATTTTGGCTTTACAAATGTTGAATAAATCAAATACAGATATGGTCCTATCTGTGATAAATGATTAGAAAGGGTAGCTGTTTACTACTTTTAAAAATTTCCAACATGCATGATGAAACCAGCCAGGTCTAGTTCTAATTATGATTTCTCAGCTCTGTGCATTTACAATATTTAATTCTTCTCACTTTTTTCAAATCTCTTAGATTTCAGCTTTGGAGGCACCTTTCTAAGGTCTTCATCCAACTTACCCTCGCTGGCTTCTTTATATTAGCTTCCTTTTCTCTTTAACTTGCAGCTCACTGTACCTACTGCACTGGCTAGGGAACAATACAAATAATCTGGATTTCTGTGTCCTTTGTGAATGAACTATATCTAATATGTTTAACACCATAAATCTGGGACATCCTACATGAGTAAGACGTTTGGTTCTAAATATAATACTGCTCCATATATTATGACCAATATATACTTAGTATAATAACCATTTGGTAAACCACAATAAGATCCAAACCAAATTTAAGCAGGCTTACCCTAAGTTTACAGAAGATTTAATATAGTTTACTGGATGGTTAAATATATTTGTAAGTATGTATGAGTGTGTATATATATAAATACATATTCATATCCATATTTATATATATTTTAACTGAGTATTAAGACAAAAGTCATGATAGGATATGAGAATCAACACTGTGTTGGCTGGGACAAGGCATTTAATAGAGAGAATAAGGTTCTGAGGACCTGAATTAGGAAAAAGAGCACAGGAAGAGATGACAGATTTTAACACTTTGGATCAACCCCCAACCTGTCTGACTATAATCTATATTATGCATGAGCGGATTTTTGTATTTCAAATAGACGCCTCCCAACTATTAATTAGAAAAAAGGCTGCATAGAGTCACATGCGTAGGTTTAATTGCCCTCTTAATAGACCAAAGCAAGGCAGGTATTAATAAATACACACGTCATCAGATATATATTATTCATGTTTCCTAACTTTTCTAATTTTGCTAACTTGCAAGCATTAATGGCATTTGGACATTCCAAATTCTGTTGATGGCAACTCTTGCTCTCTTTATTCCAGAAAGCTAGTTGAAATCTGTGGGTCTCTGATCACCTGTGCTCTCTCAAAAGTTTAAAAAAAAAAAAAAAAAACACCAAAAATTTCATAATTGTGGAGAGACTTCTGGATAAAAATTTAGAGGGAAGATCATAACTAAGATTTTTCTTTTGTTTTTGACAATTATCACTTGTGCATGTAACTTATTCAGTAAATAGGTTGTTGTCTGAATTATTACAACAGGGTCCCAGCTGGTTTCCCATCCTCCAATCCAGTCTCCACAGTGCAGCCAAATCGGATAGCCTAAAAGGCTTCCAATTTTGCTGGAATAAAGTCCAGACTCCTTAACATAGCTTGCAAAGTCCTCTGCTTTCCATTCCTTGCATTTTTTTCCAGCTTCATCTTCTATCATTCTCCAGCCCTTGTGTAACCGCTACTTGCCCACCACGTTCCTCCAGACGGAGTCATGTTCAGACACGTGATTGTGCCAAAAACTCTTACCATAGGACTTTGCATATGCTCTTCCAACTTCCTGCATTCCCCTTGCTAATTCCTGCTTAGCCTTCACGTTTTAGTGCCTCTACCATGAACCACTCCTGACTACCCTAAGGTTTCCATGCCCTCAATCCAGGTGAGTTGCTCCACCTCATCTCTACAGTTATTACGCTTCATTGTAATGGCTTGTTTATTCATCTCTCTTTACCATTGGACCCCTGGCTCCTTAAGAACAATAGCAGTGACTATCTTGCTCATTTGTACAAACCAGGCCCATAACAGTGAGAAGAAGCCCATGGCAGGTGTTCCACAAATATTTGTTAAATGAATGAATCTGAATGGAATTACGTATAAAGGCTACTTTGTTCACATTTCTGTTTATGCCTTTAGCTATCCGGAGAAAGTACCACAGGGAACAGTGCATGGTAATTAGCTGTCACCTTGTTACACAGCTACCCCCTGCAGTACAGTTCCCCTCTCCCTCTCTCTCTCTCTCTCTCTCTCTCTCTCTCACACACACACACTCACTCCTATTCCTAGCTGATTCAAATTTATTTGACTCTACTTTTTTCAGCGTTGGTAAGAACTGTAGCAGCCATCATTATATTTAAGAAGAGAATTAAATTACTAATATCGGTCTATCCATTTCTCCAAGAAATGAAATTACTTCTCTACAGAATTAAAACACCATTTCCTTGAACTTGATGAAGAGCCAATTTTCTTTTGTGTTTCCTGCCTCAAAAAAGAATATATGTCTAGACAGAATATTAGTGAAGTTTTTCCATGAGGTACCCTTTTCTGTTAGAACAAACCCCATTATTCCCACAAAATTACATAAGTAGCTCACTGCACCTCTCTGCTTACGTCTTAATTTCAAAAATGGAAAAAAAAGAAAAAGACTAGGTGAAAGAAATGCTATCCCGTATTTCCAAACACAGAATTCTGTTAAAGTTAACTAATTAATCAAAATAATTATTTATATACTCTTCCTGAGTTTCTAAACATAGCTATGTGCACAGCACAATTCATTTTAAGAGAGATAGAACCAGTTTAGTTATTTTACATTTGTCCAGTGGTATTCTTTCCATGAAAGGTCCTCAATCTTTAGCATGCATCAGAATCTTCTGGACCGGGATGTCTTTTAAAATGCAGATTGATGGCCCTGGGCCCTGAGGTTTTGATTCAGTAGGTCTGCGATGGGACCAGAGAATGTGCATTTCTAATAAGGTAATGCCGATGCACCTCCTCTGGGGATCACACTTTGAGAACCCCTGCCTAGCTTGTGTGGTCTACAATAGAGAGGCACGTATTTGTTTCTTCTATGCAGTTACATCATGGCATTTTGACATCTACCATCCTACTACTCTTTTTGTTTGGACTCAATTGTGATTTCTTTGTTCAAGAGTCAAGCTGGCAATTAAGCCGGCACAAGGAGCAGGAGACATCTGTTTAACATGATGATAGTATAGCCCTTTGCAAACCCTGGAACAATGAAAGCCCACACATAAGCTCATGCTAAGTTCTAGTTCCTTCTCTCTCCTTGCCACCCAAGTTGCAGCTGCTGATTCTGAATTCTCATAGCCACAAAGGAAGGGGAAGATTTTTGAATCTGTCACATTCTTCCCCATTTAAACCATTTATTGCCTTCACTTACAAGAGCAATATGAAGTAATCCTCTTTAAACACTTTGCAGAACTAGTCATAAGGTCCACCAACAAACTGGCAGTCATGAAGCCTCTTTGGCTCCAAAGGCGTTCCTATTAATGTCTGTGTTTCCCTACAGTAGTATTGTGCTGAGAGGAGCAAGTAGAACACCCAGTCTTGAGTTGCAGTTCAAACTCAAGACTCCTGTAACAAATTGGACTTGGTAGGAGAACCGTTTTCATCTTGCAGACTTTGTTATGTCAGTCGTCTTCTCAGGAAGACAGAACTTCTTAAGAAGTTCTCACTCTTATCAGTTCTGAAGAAATCAGGGATACCATGCTGTGCCATTACAAGGTTCTAAATGAGTTCCCCATTCTTCTAGTAAGCTCTTTTAGGGTGGTGTGATGTTTGAAACTGTAGGTACCCCAGAAAATCATGTTCTTAAAACTAATCCATTCCTGTGGGTGGAAACGTATCGTAAGTAGGACTTTCTTATGAAGTTACTTCAATTAAGGCATAGCCCAGGGTGAGTCTTAATCCTCTTAATGTAGTCCTTTTTAAACAGGATGGATACAGTGAGAGAAAAAGAGAAAACCACAGAAGCAATAAGCTGAAAGCAAAGCATCCTGGAAGAGAAGGGAGAGACCAGCAAATGCTGCCGTGTACCTTGACATGTGATAGAGGAGTCCAGGATCGCCAGCAATTGGTCTGTAGGAAGAGAGCATCATCTTGATGAAGCCTTGATTTAGACATTTTCACAGCCTCAAAACTGTAAGCTTGTAAGCTACTAAATTCCCATTGTTAAAAGTCAACCCATTTCATGCTATATCATTTTCAGCAGCCTAGCAAATGGAAACTGTCTTGTTACCTGCTTTACTCCTAGAATTTAGAATTGTGCCCAGAACATAGAAGGTACTCAATATATAACATTTATTCCCTGACCGATTCTCACCATAAGCAGTACAGGAAATTCACAATAAAAATTAAAGAAGCGTAAACATGTTCTTAAATATGTTTAAGTTAAACCAAAGATCATAAATTAAATTACCCAAACAGACATTGCATCTACAAATGAAGGAAATAAATATGAAGATCTTATTAAAACATAACTTCCTGTAGCTCCCATCCCCAGATTTCTGGCATGTGTTTGCAATAAAAAAACATTTAACATTTCAGGACTTAAATCCCTGGTTTCATACTTGGACAATTCCCAGACTAGTCAAATCTTTTCACTTAAACACATTGTCTGCCAGTTTATAAATGGGAATGGCCACCTCCTCCATTATATATGGAATATTGTTCTGGCTAAATACTTTATTGAAATTGTGTAGGAAGGGCCTACAATTATTAGACAGATAAAAGTAGTTGCTGTTTCTTTGAACATCAGTGGTTTCCTAAAGACTCCTGCATATTTTGCCAGTGTGTCAGCTCATAGTGCCCATTGCCCCTTGATTGAATCTAATCACTGCAGGCTCAGTCGACTTGAGTTCATGACAGAATCCTACAAGGGAAGAACCCATTACAAGAACTTCAGCTGAAAATATGTCATGCCATGTGTACTTGTCTCTAAGTGACTGCTGGCTCCTGCATTAGCTACTCTTCTTTCCTGTTTTTACTCATCACCTGGGTTCTTCTTCGTGGGCACCAGAGCCTGCATCAGACTTCCAAATGAGGAGAGCCTCATTCCACAATGCATTTTTTCCCTTCTATCTTTGGCTTTCCTATGACCCAAGACAGCCTAATCCAAGTCAGGCTCTGTTATGTACTTTGACGATTGTGCCTCTAATGACTCACAAGGCCAGCCTATGGGGACAGGCCAGTTTCTCCAAGTCTCATCTACCAACCTATGTTTGTTTTCTGCCAGATTCTGATTTCTTTCCCTGCCCCTGTTGCTGAAATCCTACTGTATCCCTCACTGGACTTCCTAAGTCCTGGCATGGTACAATCTTGAGTTCATTTTCAGGACTTAGGGTATAATAATGACTAGTTCAGCACCCAACAAGCCTAGAGAAAGTAAAGAAGTTGGGGTGGAGGGAGAACAGAGAAGAGGCTCTCAGTACTGAAACATAGTTCCAAAAAATAATATAACTGGTGAATTCTCATATCCAGTGAGGATTAAATTGATGTACTATTTTAGCACTACCACAAGAGTTCTCCTACGTCATTTCTGCACAGAATTTCATTTTATGGAAAAGTTTCATGATTTTTAACATGTTATATCATCTCCTCATGCCAAGTAGTTTCATTTTTTTAAGAATTATAAAATGCACTCATCAAAAAAATATTGGCATACCATGAGCTACATATCACATGTTTATATATTTTTAAAATCCTGAGCAAATCTCCCTTGAGGTTCTGTTTAAAATATAATCATAACCACAGTCAAGTTTGATAGAAAAATGCATCATCCTCTCACAGAAGATCAGCACCTATACAAAAATGAAAATTAGTTATGCAGTGTGCCTTCTACTGGACAAAATTAAGGCCTCAGAAATGAAATGTCCAAACCTCTTCTTCAAATAAAAATCAATTGAGAAGAGCAGCCCAGAAAGTATTAATGCAATCAGTTTGCATGCTGCCAGCTAGTTTACAATCCATGACAGGCAGAGCCAAGTGAGAGTTATTTATGATTGTTCTTCTGGTATAAAAGAAGGGATGAGAGCGAAAAGGATCTGCTGACTCAGCTCATGTTTGACTGAAGAGTGACAGAGGCATTTTATTCAATTAATAGCCAGCTGTATAATTTGAGCTAATGCCAACCAGGCTTTCGTCATTAAGAGACACTGAAATAAATTATTCTATACTCAGGACTAACTGTGGTGAAGTGAATTATTTTTTCCAAAATGGGGGGTAGGAGGACAGGTGCTTATGTTATCCGATTTTTTTTGTGCATATCTTGGCAACCATTTTGAGGATATTGAGTTCATGCTAATTGATAAAATGACCAAATGGATCATTTTAGGTTTAATATTTGAATGAACAAATTCCTAGAAACCAGAAACTAAACAGGGTAGAAATGGCCCACTAGAAGTCAAACTGGTTTATTTCACCTAGTAGTGAAATTCATAGTCACACTAAACTCACTTGGTCAAGTGGTGAGTGGACAAAAAGGGTTTTGTTAACAGCATCCACATGGGGGGATTCTTGAGGGGAGTAGGAGGATAGCAATGACTTTAAAAATCCAGGATAGGTTTAGAGAGGTCAAATGCCTGCTAGTACATTCAGAAGACATCAGCAGGCCCAGCTGCGGGGCGTTTTCTAGCTAGGTGCCTGTCACACAGCAGTCACACGTCCCTGTGTCTCCTGGCTGCACAGTCACATTCCTGTCTGTCTGGATGGAAGAGTGCCCACCCACAAGCCAGACCTTTTCATCACAGGAAAGTTTCTGAAGTTCCACGTCAGGCAAACTTCGCTCACCCATCACTTCATGTAAACACCTCTTCTATGGGGACTTCTTAACACAGAAACCCACTTGAAAGCATCGAACCAAAGCAATGAAGGTTTAGAAAACAAGCTATGTGGGAATCTAGGGATGGAAGAACCAGGCAGAAAATCAGCCCTCTAGATCCAAGGAAGCAGCAGCAGCTTAACCTGTGAATTCTTTGCTATCTGTTTGCTTCCCTTATTTTCAAACGGTAGCCCTGGAAATATAAACACACAGTTCTAAACATTTGAAATCCTGCAGGAGCACAATGCCACGTGCTAGCTTCACAACTGGGTCATGCAGCCCATAAATCCCGTAGTGGCAGGAAGGGAGGTGCGGAAATGGACTGTCACCATTCAACACCCAGCACCAAAGAAAACTGGGCACAAGGAACAGGCAACTGGCAGCACATTCCTGGATTTTCATTCATCGAAGAAGGATCTCAAGGATTGAATTACCCAGTTGACGCTAGTTCTACCCATGCCAGAGGGCAAAAGTTATGAGACCGCCAAAGGCTATGGTTGCTTTGAATTTGGGCAGAGTTGCTTGTTGCTAGAGTATGGCAGAGATGACGCCTGTTCAGAGAAGGGCTGGAAAAGCGGCTTCTCACCAAGTCTGGTAATGAGTGCTCCCATTCTAACATCTATTTTAGAGAAGGACTTTGGGGACAAGCTTGCCAGGTTTTGACTCTTTAAATCTGTCAGCAATAGAAAGAGAGAGAAAAAAAAACTAATTTGGCCCTTGGGAATCATGAGAAACAGTGTTTGCTGCTGGCAACGCAGAAAGGGAAGGACGAAATAGGAGACCCATCACAATTAGTTACATTTGGAGCAAAAGAGGTTTTTACCACCACATGGCACCCTGTTCCCTAAGCAGTTGGATAATTTGGGAGATTCAAAGCTGTTAACTGAAAGCCATCTCCACAGTGAGCAGACTGGGAAGTGGGGGTGACGCTGTTAGGAAGCTGAACTAGAAAGAGCTTTTTCAAATGTTCGATACAGAGTCAATGTGCCCCATAAATGTAACTACCCCTAAAGTCATCAATTTAGAGCCAGGATAGAGACGTGTTTTCTAGATATATGTATTATATGACAATGTTTCCCAAGAATTACTTTGCTTCTTTCAGCAAATTGATTCTTTCAACACAAAACACTTTAGTTTCCTTTCTAGTTCTCTCTACATCACACCCAAATATATGGTTGTAAACAGGAAATTTTGATGGCTAATTAAAATATCACTTAAGAGTCTATTGTTTTGTTTTGCTTTTATAATCATTATTATGGAATGGAGTCTTTATTTCCTTTCCTGGGATAAATGATACAAATGGATGAATTAACAGATTTTCTTATTGAAACATGAATGAGTGTATGTCTTACCTCTTTCATTCAGAGACTGGTTATCTAATTGGCAATTTATCATTTTTAAATCATTTCCTTTTGAGCAGCTCTTTACCAGAAAAAAGGGTGATGGGATTGGAATCTCTCGTGCAACTAGCATGTCCCAGCCATGATGCCAGATAAGTTATATATATTTTTGTCTTTAAACATAACAAGCTTTTCGAAGTTAATATCCAACTACTGTACATATAAAGCAAAAGAAACTTAGAGGTAAAGAGACATGCCAAGGGATCGCTTCCTTCAAGAAGGTTTACTTTGACCTCTTCACGTTGATGGAATAATCTAGTTTAAAGGTTGCTCATATGCCCCAGTTTTACCCCTGCATTTTACCATTGTTCTTTCAAGAAGCTTTTTGTTTGCCCATCTGCATTTTAACCTGTGATTTTGTTGAAGGTGGGAACTGCGTCGTATTCATCATTTTCATCCCCAGTGCCTAGAATGGTGCCTGGCGCCTGGGTGACCATGAAAAAGGAGCAAATGTAGGCCATCCAGCCCCTAAGTGACAGCACTGGGCTTTCAATCCACATCTGTCTGATTCCACCCTCTATGAGGTCAACATTTTTGCAGTTTATCGGTGATGTTTGACAGAAGAATGGGTATTGAGATTAGTTTATTCAGTTTCATTCTAGATAGTTCACAACCAGGATATTTGCAAAAACTACGTTTTGATAGAATTCATCTATCCAAGCTAGCTTTGTTCTCCAAACCATAGGTAACTGAGAACAGAATACTAGATAAAAGAGCCTCAATGAAAGGAACAGGAATTTTTATTAAACACGTGAATGAACATTTACTTTCTTAAACGACAGGTTCACTTTTTGCCTGGATCACAGGAAAATACTCTAACACAATGGTTCTTAACCAGGGGTCCACAGACCCCCCAAGTGGTCCGTGGAAGATTTCAGGGGGTCTGTGAGCTTGAGTTGAAAAAAAATCAACTTATTTTCTTTATTTTCTCTGACCTCTAACTGAAACCTAGCACTTCCTTCACTTATGGATGTATGCAATATATAAATTAGTAGAATTCATTTCATCTGACTGGCAAAGGGGTCAGTGGAGCAAAAAAGGTTAAGAACCCCTGCTCTAACAGCAATTTTACTTCAAAGAACTGTATATTGAGCAAACCCTATGTACTCTCTGCATGAGCAATTCAAGAATATCCTTACTGCACAAATTCACAATGTAAAGATAATCATGATGGCATTTTCTTTCACAGTATCAGTCATGTGAGAACACAAACCTCTGAAGAAGCAGCATTTTGACAAACTAGGGAAAATAGTTTTAAATCCTATGAAAAGAGGCTGCAGGTGCCAACACTGAGACAAGTTTCCTGGTGTAGTCCTGCTGAGGAAACCAGGTACCATTTCTTCTAGCAGCTCCCTTTCCAAATCCTAACTCCCTTTCCAAATCCTAACTCCCTTTTCTCCCACCCCAACAGGATAACTAATGTTAATGGTAAAATGCATTTAAACTAGAAAGATGAACAAAAAGCAGAAGATAATTGTTTGGCTTACCAAATAAGCCCCTAGTTCACAGTCTGAAATGTAATCAGTTTAGCTCTGACAAGGCTGGATAATGGATAACATTTGGCCCAGGAGGCACCTGGCCCAGGATAATTTTAGGAGCCCATTGAAAGTTTTGATTTCTTTTAAAATGAGAAAAAAAAATGACTCTAATCCATCTTAGATTATATTTGTCTTTATATCAATGCAGTTGTAAATTATGTTTTTAAATATGATTTTAATGGAGGAAAGGGCCTACAAAGACAAAAGTGTCTAGGGTCCATAAAAGTCATCCTGTGGACCTGAACTTTGCTATTTTCAATCTTTATTAACTTGATATGGTGTTATTATTTGTTGGAATACTGGGGCCATGTTAATGTTATGAGCCTTTTATTTCTTCTCCCCCACCACAAAAACCAACCCTTCAGAAAAGATGGAAATCACTATCAATTGGATTGGATAGGGATAAGATATCAGTAGATATCAATTATACATCCACCTGAACTGGGAGATGAAAAAAAAGCTTTCCTAAGAAAGCCTCCCTTTTAACTTTCTCACATCTATTACCTGGAAAGCAACAACTTGGGACTAATCACAATATCAGAGGAGAGAAGGAAAGATGACCTCCTAGAACACAGTGCCTTAATTTAAAACACTAATTTAAAAACTGTTATCCACAATTTTTTTTTTCTTTTTCCTTAATACTGAATTTGCTGATTCAATTGAGTAATTCCTGAATCCAAGTGGATACTTAGGTATGTGTAACTACTGAGTTAGTCCTGAATTAGTAAACTAAATTGAGTTTGTACTCAGTAAAAAGACTGGTATCAAAGTTATAATCAGGAATGCCTTTTTCATAGTGTACGGCATAATTAGCAACATTGGATCACCCTGGCATTGTTTTCAGGGCAACCAAGTCATATCTGGATTCCCTGACTGCTCTGCTTGTGAGTTCTAGGCTCATGCATTAATAGGATGCTGACTTACATATATTATTTCATTCTTCCTCTAGATCTATTTTCTGGAGCAGACTAGACAGGAAATGACTAGGAGTGGAAAACAAATACCTTCAATTTTGGAGTCTTAAAGTATTTCTTGGCATGGACAGAGGCAAGAAGAGGTAATGGTGAAAATGAAGTTTTAGCATTATCTATTTTATTTATCCCTGACTTTCTATCTATTTATTATAGGAAAGGGAAGTGGTAAGGGTATCCACAATCCAAATTTCAGTGTTTAAAAATAGAAAATAAAATACTAGAAATGAGAAAATTGAGAATTTCTAGCATATACCAAGTAGTCTCTTGCTACCAAAAATATAAAAGAGAATTAGAATCTAGCATCTTGCCTACATAATATATGATTAATAAGGCAAACAAGGTAGACAGAATTATATAATAAGAAAATAAGTACTAATAAGTAAACTTTCATCTCTTAAATACACAGCCAAAAGTTACTCTTCTTATGCTTTTATCTCCTTAGTAAAAAGTTAGGAATAATATCTCACTTCTCTTCTAGGAAGAACAGTAAAGAGGATAGCCCACTGAAAATAATGCAAGAGGCAATTTCTTAATTTTCAAAAATTGCACAACTATGCCATTAAATATGCAGTCACTAGATATTATAAGACAGAACAGTTAAAGAATTATATTCTGCCTCATTGTTATGAGAATTTTTAAAAATATGATTTATCGTTCTGATTAGAGTACGTCACTGCTGGTCTATCTTTATTATGATTACAGAACTCAGACCTTCCTTTGGAGAACCACCCTCCAAAGGATGCGGCTGACGTCCCCTGCCTGGGTTGCACACAGAACTGGTTAGTCACAGCGATTCATTCAGAGCTGGACGTACAACCCAAGTCCAGCCATTTTGTGTCAGGCCTGAGTCTTTGTTGGAACAATTGGGAAATGTGTACTCTCTTGCCGCTGGAACTACTACAGGCAGATTTATGACAGGTCCTGCCTTGGCTTTCTTTGCCACCATACAGGGAAAACCTGAAAAAGAACACAACAGGGAGAGAGACAGAGACGAAAGCCTGAGAGTGCATCCTTAGCACACTGTGAGGGCGCCTAGAGCAAGCCTTGCATCTGGAAAGGCCAATTGCACTCCTTGGATTTTCCAGTTTCAAGATACAGTAAACTGTCGTTCTTTTTTGCGTAAATCAGTTTAGATTTGGTTCCTAATACTTGCAATTGCCTGGGGATAAATCCCTGACTAAAACGCTGCTCCACCACATGGATCACCCTGTTGAGGAATATAATAGCGATCTTGATATGAGGCAAGTCCACTCTTGCTTACTTATCCTTTCTCTGCTGCCTGTATATTGGATTGGCATTGCCTCAATAAGAGAATCTAACAGTTTCTTATTGCAATATTGGTGCGAATTCATTCATTCATTCACTCACTCACTCACTCAACAAATGCTTACTGCTGCACCTACTATGTGCCAGGCACCCTATGCTGAGGATCATAACTAAACAAAAGAGGCAAACTTCTAACTTCATAAAGTTTACAACCTGGTGGTTCAGAGCTGACCATAAATTAATCCATAAATAAAAAGGTAAACAATGTGAGTATGCTGGATAGCCACAGGTGCTGCAGAGAAAAGTAATGCAAGAAAGAGAATAAGAGAAAATGGATACAGAAAATGGATAAGAGAAAATGGATACAGAAAGGTTTTGTTTTGTTTCGTTGTTTTAAGTAGACAGTCAGGACAGGCCTCATTAAGAAAGTGATATTTGCACAAAGAACTGAGGAAAGTGAGTTTCCTATTGAGGAAGGAATGAGTCCTGGAACCGACCAGAGTGAGAGGCGACTCAGTTGGGTGTGTGGCAGATTTTCCTCCCAGAAGTTTATCTAGTTATACAAAGGAGAAATTCCCATTCATGCCCCACTAAGACCTTCTATGGCTAGCTCTCTGAAGGAACTGGACATATTTGTTTTGTTTCACTGGACAAACAAGAATAGGAGTTAGGGATGCCTGTGAGTCTCACAAATCATTGTTATTTTCCGGCTGTGATGTGAATTGCTGACTAATTTTATAAGCACCTGGAGCTCCTCAGGACAAAGGTACTATGTCAACACCAACATTAAACAAATAGCTATAATTGGCCAAACCCTCTAGTGGTGTAAGGCAAATAAACTATGTTCCCTCTTGGAAGTTCGTGACGTCTGCCAGGTTTACCACCTAACAAGTTAGAATAAGCACGAATGAGGCAAAGGAGTTTTGGAAAGCCTCTTATGCTATCATTGAATACGGCCTCAAACCGCCCCTGTGAAATCTTGAGTATTTAACAGCAAGTTAAAACTGAATGTTTTGTTTTTTAATTTCATTATTACAATAAGGTATTGAATAACCATTTAGAATATTATTCTTCATCATTTTCAGGGCAGTTTTACTACTTGTCAGAAATAAAAGTAGTGGGACATCTATTAGATAGCAAAAAACAGAACCATTTTCCATCAATTTCTGAAGCACATAAAAGTCTCTATTTAGCAAAAAGACTCTTTCAAGCACGGCCTCTGTTAGTTTCTCAATGTGAATTTTGATTAATAAACCTACCAAAAGCAAGAATGGTCTTTAACTCCAAATGGTAGATTGAATATAAAATATATATAATATAGATTTCTTCTATTTCCAAAAAATCAATACCCAATTTTAAAAGAACTCTTTACTCACCCTACCTCACCTCACATCAAAAAAAAAAAAAAGAAAAAAAAAAGGCATTTGTAAGAGAGAAAGCAAAATTGGACAACTTATAAACCAACATCTGGATTTGAATTTTAACTATAGCAAGAGATAGCTCAGGAGAAACTTGGTTTTACTCTGTTAACTTCAAAGTTCAATACAAAAATCACAAATATAAACCATTCTCTCAAGCGTATTAACCATCATTGCTCTTGCAATTATGAGACATTTTTGCTGAACAAGACTTTAGATTTAATCTAGTATGACTCCTTTATTTCACAGATGAAGAGACCAAGTCTCAGAAAGGTCACTTAGCTAGGAAAATAAAATCAACTATACTCCCTTGAGCCACAACTACTGTCAATATTTTGGGATATCCTTCTAGATGTTTTCCTATGAATTAGTATACAAATATTTCTAATTTTTTAAAATGGGCTATTTTATACATTGTTTATAACTTTTTTTCATTTAACAGATCAAGGATATCTACCATGTCAAAAATTATTTCTGTACATCAGTGTTCATCATATGGATTTACACTGGTATATTGTTGGATATTTGGCTTGTTTCCAATTTTTTATTTTTCAATAATAAACTATGATGTGTTTAATCTTTTCACACATTCTTAATTATTTACTTTGGATAAATTCTTAGAAGTGGAAATGATAGTTCACAGAGTACAAAAACTCCTTTTTATTAAGGCTCTTGATAATTATTATGGAATTGCCTCCTAGAAAGGCATTCAAATTTTCACTCTCACTGATAGTGAGTCAGAATGCCCCAACTTGAGTCAATATTTGGTGCTATTTCCTTTATTTTTTAACTCTTTTTAACAATTCGATTGGAGAGAAATATTGACTCATGGTTCTTCAATTTGCCTTTCTTTGAAGTTGTGCTTTTATTCATGTTACTGGCTAATTACTTGTCTTTCTTTTCTCATGTATTGATATGTTTGTTGATTTTTCTGTAAGGATGTTCATCTTTTTTCTATCGCTTTGTAAAGGTTTTTAAAACATGAAAGTAAATGCCCCTTTAGCAACATTGGAAATATATTCCCTGCTTTATCATTTGCCTTTTTTACATTTATGACATTTTGGATGTGCAGAAATATTTGATTTTTATGTATACATATCTATCAAACATTTCCTTCATATTTTTTGTCTCTGGCAGTATAATCAGAAATACCTTCCCCACTTTGAAATTACATAAATATTCACCTATATTTTATTTTAGCATTTTTGACTAAATTATTTTAGTTGTTATATAAATACAATCATTTATAATGTTTTAAAATATTTTTATAATTTAAATCATATCCAATGTATATTTTTATGTAAAGTGAAAGGAGGGAATCTAAGTTTACCTTCGTTTTTCAAATGATTAACTGTTGCCTCAACACCATTTATTGAATAAAATACTTTTTCATTACTGAATAAAATCTATCTATCTATCTATCTATTTGAAATCTATATTCTTTCCAAATGGCCTCTATCTAGTTCTTAGCCTGAACCAGTTTTAGTTCTTACAGTTTTTATAACATGTCAATGTCTGAAAGGGCAAGTTCTCCATCCCCCACCCTCCACCCATTGTGCTTCTTTTCAAGTTTTTCTTGATTTTCTCATGTGTTTATCCTGTAACTGAACCTTTAAAATATTTTCGCAAAATCAAAAATAAAATATCATTGGCATTGACTGAAACTGAGTAAAATGTGGAGATTAATTGTTAAGAATTCACACGTCATGATATTAAATAGGTTTTCCCATGGCATAGTGAATAAGCGTAAGGTTACATAGATGCAATCCTAGCTTCAGCTCTTACAAGCTCTATGACCTTGGGCAAGTGGCTTCACATCTCTGAATCCTAGTCACCACATTTATAAAATTGTGATAACAGCAGCTACTTCATAGGAATCTATGAAATTAATAAATGGGCTAATATGCAATGTGCAAGGCACTTAAATGCTTAATAAATGTGAGATACATTATGATGTCTCCAAGTTTTCTTCTTAGTTAAGACTTACTGTTTTCTTCATAAAAAATCCTTTAGATTTCTTATCATTTTCATTCACAGGTAGATTATGTTTTTGTGATTAGAATCTTGTGTTATTTAGAAAGGTATTTTATTATTTTTCCTTTACAATTTCTAACTGATTATTACTCTTTTATAGAAAAGCAAAAGATTTCCTTATTCTTATGTATGTGACCACCTTACTGAATGTTCACGTTACTTCTAATAATTTTTAAAACAATTCCTCTGGCTAGTGCAGATAAATATCCAAATAGTTATAAAACCACTTCCCATTTTATATTTTAAAATAATTGTATTGACTAGAATTTCCCAAATAATATTACATAAAATGATACTGCTTATAGTTAAGTTGTCTTTCATAGAAATGACTCGCACTTAGAAATCTGTTTGCCTATTGAGAAAGACATCATATTTTTCTGTTATTTCACTTGCATCATTTTTTTAAATCATTAATGGATATTAATGTTTAATGAAATTCTATTCTGGAATCTGTCACTACAAACCTATTGCTCCCTCTTTTAACCTATTAATATGATGGATTCTGTGAGCAGACTCCCTCACAATAAACCACGTGGGCACTTACGGAATTGACCTTATTTGACATGGAGCACGAGTCTTTGAACAAAATGCAAGATTTGACTTGCTAATATTGTACTTATGATTTTATCTCTTTATTTAATAGTAAGACTGGTTGTGGGTTTTGCTATTACAATTAGGTCTACTTCATATAATGAATTGTAAAATAGATTTCCTTTTCACGAACTTGAGAAAAAAAATTAAAACATTGTAACAATTTACTTTCTTAAAGCTTGGAAATACTTCCTAAGAAATACTCTGGGCTGGTATTTTTGAGGGAGCTGTTCTTTTAAAGCAATGTTTCCATTTTTTTTTCCAAACAGTTATTGCTTCATCTATGTTATTTACCTCAATTTGTGGCAATTTTGAAAATTTATAGTTTTGTAGAAAGATTTTTGCACATGTTGTCATATGATAACTAATAAAATTCTCCCCCCATCCATGTCAATATAATATAAAATATATATAATATATATATATGCATATATATATGACTCATCCCTGTGTTTCTCCCTTCCACTCCTATATAATTTCACCAACTGTTAGGTTATAACTGCTGTCTCATTCTCTCTCACCACAGAAAACTGGAAAAGAAATCTTAGGAGGTGAGAAGTAAAGCATCCTCTCTCAAGTTTTCGCCATTGCCCAAGAAAAAGCACTGTCGTCTCATAGATGGGTCTCCATGCCAACGGTGCTCACCTCTGTGATCATTCTGCCCTAATCACCAGGGAATAATTTTCCACGTTCAGATTTAAAAGAGTGAGCAGGGCTCCTTCCTCATAATCTAGCTAAGTGATTTAAAAGGTATTTCACGAAATTCTTAAATAGTAATAAGATTTATAACAGAACACTTCTCAACTATTTGTCTCAGATCCTTCATCATGCCTCTGGATACAGGGAGTTCTTTAGAACTATTTTCTGAAAGAACGTGTGTTTTTTCACATTTATAACATTTTGAGCAACATTTAAATAAATGCTTAGGGAGAGTTTTCAAATAGAAATTGAAAATATTTTTATGCCCCTAAGTGAAAAAGATGAACAGATTATGCTAAACTATACCTAAGATGTCAGGAACCAGTGTTTCCTACAATTTCTTAAAAAATGGCAAAGCAAGCATTACAAAGTGAAACCTGGAGGAACCAAAGCTTCTAAAATAATGAAACCTTCCCTCCAGCAGATCCTGTTATTTATTGAGTTTATAATGAATCAAGGAAATTATAGAATATAATAATGGCTATGGTTTCTTGAACACTTACTGTATGGCCTGGCATTAAGCTGAGTATTTACTCACCCTGACAACCCTAAAGAGGGAGAGCAAAGGAGAGGCGACATTACTGTATACCTTGTATATGCCAAGCACCAGGATCGATTATTTCATAGGAACCATCTCATTTCATTTTTGCAATCATCTTTCAGAGTAGCTATTATTGTCCTGATTTCGGAGATGGGAAAATTTAATCTCAGATCCCAAGTCCATAGATCTAATAGGTGACAATAAGGCCAGGGTCCGTGTTATTTAGATTGTACCACTGTTTCCAGTTTGACTCAACATATTTCAAATGAGAAAAGCTTGCGTTTTGCTAGTTGGTTAGAATGCATTGGGCACTGTTCTAAGTAATGTGTCATCTTCTCTTTGAAACTTCACAACAACCTTGTATAATAGGTACCATTATAACCACACACACACCCCTTACTTTATAGAGGAGAAAACTGAGGCTGACAGAGGTTGACCAGCCCATGGTCAGGAGCTGCTGAGTGACAGGGACAGGATATGCCTGCAGACTAACTCCAGACATTTGGCTTTTAATCACTATAAGCTCAGAAATGTCCACCATGAAAAGAAAGATGGCTGACTTTGGGAAATGATACCTGTAGCAGTTTGATATTATTGATGAATTCCAAAAAATAATATTGGATTATGTTTGTAAACTGGTCTTTTCCTCTGGGCATATTAAAGTGTATTGGATTCAGAGGTTTTATTTTTACTTGATTAAATTATGATTAGAACTTTGGGCCATGTCAGTAGGGCGTTGAGTCCCTGCCCCTTGGTGGGTGGGGATTCACAGATAAAAGACATGGCAAAGGACAGAGTTAGAGTTCTGATGTGGAGTTTTAATGCTGAGCCTGGGGAAGTAAGCACACAGAGGAGCCTGGTCATGAGGAAGGAGAAGGGCCCTGGAAAAGAGACGAGCCATTTGCCTGATAGTCTACAGCTGGCCTTGTGGAGAGAAGCAAGCCTGAGCCCGGAGAAAGGCAAGCCCCGGGGAAAAAAAGAACCCAGGAAGCCTGAACCCTGGCAGACGCTGGCAGCCATCTTGCTCCAACACATGGCAACAAACTTTGGTGAGGGAAGAAACTTATGCTTTATGGCCTGGTAACTGTAAGCTTCTACCCCAAATAAATACCCTTTTATAAATGCCAACAGATTTCTGGTGCTTTGCATCAGCACCCCTTTGGCTGACTAATACAATATCTATAAGGCAAATCTAAAGACTTGTCTCTCTCATTCTCTCTATATTTATTTAGGACACACTATGTACCACTGTACTAAGCCTTCTTATTGACCAGCACAACAATCCCATGAGAGAAATATTTTAGTATCCAAATATTAGAGCAGAGAGAAATGAGATGGAGAGAGGTTAAGCGCCTTGTACATGGTCTCACCCATGCCTTGGCAATTCTGCTTTGCTGGGTAAAGACATTGGCTTTATCACACTCATTGTTCTCTATCCAAATACTGCCCCATGAGAAAATATATTTCAGGGTTGGGTACAAAGCACACTTTGTCTTCCCTAAGAAATGGATGTTGTTTTCTTCTTGTCAATCATTTTCTCTTCTTTCCTGCTAACTTTGGCTACAAGGCAGATATGAGATAGATTTCCTTCCAAGGAAACACGATAACACTTACTATTGCACTACCCACTTTTCTCTTCAACCAATTTCCCCAATTTAAAATTCCTAATTAAAAGAACAACTTTGTTACCTTTTTACTTTCTGTAAGGTATTGCAAATCCTTTTTAAATGGGCAGGACATGAATAAATGGAAGGAAGGGAGGAAATCAAACAGGCAAATACATAAAATAAACTGCCATTTTTATATTTAAAAGGATTTGATTTCTAACAAATAAGGCTTTAATAAAATTCTGGGGAATAACACAGTCTCTACAAATTCTCTCAGTAAGTCTTGTCAAATAACATAAGGAATAAGGGTGGAGTGCTGAAAAAAATGAACCTCTTTGCAGACAGAATTCTCTGATCCAAGCTTCCTGTTTCACCACAACTACTCAATGTTCCCCAAGAGTCAAGCCAAAATCACAAGGATTTTTTTGAAGCTTGTCTTAAATATGGACTATTCTAAATTCAAACAGTATCGGGTTGTAATTTATACTTTTATCTATATCATCCTTTAGAGTCTCTACTTCAAAATTATAAGCAGTGTTATATTAACTACTAAAAGTACACATGCTCTGATTTTATATAAATTGACAATTTATGTTATCTCTCTCATCCCATCTAAATTGGTGGATACTTATTTCAATGCTCTCACACGGTAGGTCTTTAGAATCTTTGCATGTCAGCCACTGCCACCATCAGTGACTGGCTAGTCCTCTAAAAGCCATGGAGTCTCTGAGCAGGGCTGAAGATCGCAACCAGCCTTTCTTACTTTGTTAGATGTTTAAAATGCAATGATGGTTTGTAGAATATACTAGAAGTAATTTTTTTCAGTAGGTTATGTCCATTCATGTATGAACTGTGAGTTAACATTAAGTATTTTACACTAATTATCATAGTGGTGTACTCTTCTTTTAGTTGCTGACATCCTGAGAGAACATTTTATTTAATTAAAGAATGAGCTAAAATAGCACTGTGGAAATAAACACTGAAGCCACACAATTCTAAACACAAATCAGCATTGTTATATTTGCAAGGAAATCATCTAAAGGGAAGAAGCTGACGGGAAAATGAAAACCTGTGGAAGGAAAGAACCCAGATGTACCTGACTTCAGCTCTTCTGATTGGAAAAGTCTAGCTGCAGGGAGATCTCTCATTAGCATCCCACTTATTTGTAAAATGATGTACATTTGATATGTAATATTACTGGTGGCCCTTAAGAGCATATACATGGTTGTGTAGGAACCAGAAGCTTTAGTAATACTAATGAACAATGAATATTTTCAGATTTACTACAAAAGAATATATCCATTTGTTCTTCCTACAAATAATTATTGAGTACCTACTGTATGCCACATTTTATTCTAGGCACTGGGGATACAATAGGAAACAAAACAGGCCAAACCTCTTTTCAACCATATACAAAAATTAACTCAAAATGGATCAAAGACCTAAACATAAAAATCAGGACTATAAAACTTCTGGAAGAAAATGTAGGAAACATCTTAAAGATCTTATGGTAAACAATTGTTTCGTAGACATTACACCCAAAGCACAAGCAATGAAAGAAAAAAATAGATAAATGCAACCTCAACATTAAAAACTTTTATATATCAAAGGACTTTGTTAAGAAAGTGTAAAGACAACTTACACAATGAGAGAAAATATTTGAGAACCACATATCCAAAAAGGGTTCAATATCCAGAATATATAAAGAAATCCTACAACTCAACAATAAAAAGGCAAACCACACAGTTTGAAAATGGGCAAGACTTGAAGAGACATTTCTCCAAGGAGGAAAAATAAATGGCTAAAAAGCACATGAAAAGATGCTCAACATCACTAGCTATTAGGAAAATGCAAATCAAAACCACAATGAGATATCATTTCACACCCACTAGAGAGGCCTATTAAAATAAGAGAAAACCCATGTTGGAGAGGATTTGGAGAAATAGGAAAACTCATTCACTGCTAGTGGGAATGTAGAATGGTGCAGTCTCTGTGGGAGACAGTTTGGCAGTTCCTCAGAAACTAAGTATAGATTTACCACATGATCCAGCAATCCTGCTTCTAGGTATATATCCAGAAGAACTGAAAGCAGGGACTCGAACAGATATTTGCACACTAGTGTTCATAGCAGAGATATTCACAATTGTCAAAAGATGGAAGTAACCCAAGTATCCATCAACTGATGAATGGATAAATGTATGTACAATGGAATATTATTTGGCTTTAAGAAGAAATGAAGTCCTGATGCATGTGACAACATGGATGAACCTTGTAAAGAATTTCTATTTAGGCTGATAATAAATTTTAGAGATGGATAGTAGTGGCAGTAGCACATTATTATGTGGGTTATCAACAGCACTGAACTATATAGGTGAATGTGGTTGAAAGGAGAAACTTTAGGTTGTATATATTACTAGAATAAAAATTAAAATATAAAACATAACACTGCACAACACAGTGAACCGTGTTGTACATGATGGGCTATAGTTAGTAGTACAAGTATAAGAAAGTTCTTTTATGATCTATAACAAATGTACGATACTAATACAAGTTGGTTATAATAGGGTGGTATATGGGAAACACACACCTAATATAAATAATGGACAATAGAACTATTTTAATAATCTTTCATTAATTGTAACAAGGGTAACTACTGTTAAAAAATAGTACAATTATTTTTTAAAAAGTGCTATCATCAATTGTAATAAATGTTCCATACCAATGCAAGGTGTTGGTGGTGGGGTGGTGTATGGGAATCTATATTTCATATGATTGTTTTGTAAACTCATAAGTTCTCTAAAAAAAAATTAACATCATTTCTACATTGTGAAATGTAAGCAATCCATAATGTAATTAAATGTATTGAATTGGTATTCTTATTATTCCAAATAACCTATTATCTGTCAGAAAAATCAAATCAAAGCTCTGTGCTTGTGGTCATGAATAGATTGCTTAACCTCAGTTTTAAAATAAAAAGAAAACAAAAATTAATGCAATCCTTATAATCCCTATACCATGTAATAATATAATCCTTCAATAATTCATAAGAGCCATCTTTGGGCCCAAGTAATTTTGGACCTGTTTTGGACCTGTTGATATGTCTGATTCATTACAATGATATTCAAAAGAGATGATTTCATTTATTACAGGTATTTTGTTTAACGAAATTAATGGGGAAAATTTTTAAGTGTTTGCTTTGGAGAATTTTCATGCTCTTAACTTCAAAGCACCTAAGCCTCCAATGCCCTATCATGGACATGTGCTGGAGATACATAGTTTGAAAGATGGTGGTTGTTCTATGTGAAACTTCTTGGTGTGAAAAATTCATGAAGTCATTCTCTGGGTTCCCCTATAACATGAAAGTTTAACTGTTGGGGATATCTCATGAGCATGTGTCCAAAATACTGAATATTTTATTTAAAATAAACTTTCAAGTCTTTATGATTGGGAAGGCTAAAAAAAGTAAACATTTGAGGATTGTATTGGAAATTTTGAATGCTTATAGCATTCAAGAAGGGTTTTTGTTTGTTCTTGTTTTCTGGACTGGTATCATTTGTGGATCAATCATGTTCTTTAAGGGCTAAGTACATTCATAGAATTTCCATTTCTCTACCCAAAACACATGGGAAAAATTTACATATAAATGAAGAAACACACCATCCTTTAAAAAAAAAAAAAAATCAGTTTCTTGACATATGGTCCAAAGAATTCCTGCAATTTTAAATCTCTAATAGATTCAGGATTAAAGGCATGGCATATTATTTGAAAGGATTTCCAAAGTGCAAAGCCAGCCTTGTTTTTCAGACAATGTTTCTTAAATATTTGGTTTAGGATATGTAACCAGAGGCCTTGGCAGTGGATATCTAAAGAAATGTAAAGTCTAATAAAACTATGAAAATCAGTCCCAGATGTGGTTTATAAGTAACTCCATGCTTTAAAACAAAGTCTAGTATATAAAGTAGAAATGTGATAGAGATCAGAATTCTACTTCTAGTGAACTTTAGGTAAGTTTTCAATTTATTGTTAACATTTACTGAACATCTACTCTATGAAATACCCATTTTAGGTTCTGCAGGATGTAAAAAGAGATAAGAAAAAAATCATGCCCTGACAAATACACACCATCAGCTTGGATAATCTTTTGGTAAATCAAAATAAATGAGATCTGGTTCTTGATCTATAATGCCTTTAATCTTTAGTGGGGAGGAAAGATTGGCCAACAGTTTCTTACCATCAAGTTAAGATTATGTTAAAGTTTGCCCAGGATGATCCTGAAGCTCCCAAACAAGTCAGGGTGGTGGTGGGCTAGTTAGGGCAGGATGATCCAAGCAGATGAAGAGGATGGTACAAAGGTAGGGAGGAATAAGGGACAAGCAGAGAACAATCAGTCTGTTGTTCCTGGAGAGGGTCTTACAGGACCTGGCAAATACAGAAAGGATGCTGGTGAGGAGGCAGGCACAGTGTTACTCACATCCAAAAGGAGTTTGTGTTTTGTCTTCAGATCTCAGGGAAGCCACTGAAAGAGTTTAATCAAAAGATTTTGAAAAACATGGCAAGGTAAGATAAAACTATGAATCGCCTTTACCAATTATGGCAGACATTTTGACTGTTCACCAATTTCCAGTTTTCTTTATCCTTCAGACCCCATAAGAGAAATGTACTTCCCTGCCTCCTTGAAGTTAATGGTTACCTTGAAATGAATATGATTCATTTTTTGATGGTGTAAGCATTTAATTACTGTGGCTGGGCTCTGCTACACTTTCTTTCGCCAATGGGATCGAGTCCACCTATGGTTTCTGTGGAGGTACTGCTCGAAGGGAATGACATGGAGACCGCTGCCCTTGATTCACAGTGGGGTTGTCTATCACTGAAATAAAAAATACCTATCCTGGCTCAAACATCTACCCAGATAATAGGGAATTTCCATAATTAACAAGCTAATACCACTGTTTTGTAATTTGTTCAATGAAAACAAATTAAATATGTTCTTCTTAGAACTCTTCTCCTGCCTAAAGTATATTTCTTTTCCTGGTAAATTAAATCAGCCCTTCCAGATTTTGGAAGTGGTACTTAATAGGGCTTTTACTTATTTATTTACGATCTTTTTTTTTTTACCTTTGAAAATTTGAAAATTTGAGTATGCAAAGGAAACCAGAAGTTTTTTTTTCTAAGAGGTACATCTAAGCGGCTCCTTAGAAAATGGGAAATTAATTCATGGGCACTTCTTTGGACATGCTTTTAAACCTTCTGTACCATCAGGAATTTAGCATTACCACCACAAAAAGAAAATTGTTTATGCTTATAAGATCAGATAATCTAAAAATTTAAAAGGATTAGGTTTCAGGGGAAGAATATACTATGCCCATATATTATACAAATTAGATATTTTTAAAATGGTCGTGACGGCAATGCTTCCTGAAATGACAATGTGTAAATTTGCCTGTGAAATGAGAATGCCTTGGCTGATCCTTTGAGATATGGTCAGGATGATCCCTTGGGTAAGGAACAAAACCCTTTCCAATTGCAAGAAAATTAGAAAACAAATAAAGATGTTGTGGATGGAAATTCATTTATACAAAGCAGAACCTTAGTAGGAAACTGAGGTTGGTGGCCAAGGAAAGCATCTTATTTTATATTTTCTGTGTACTAGGGTGAGAAAGAAAACCTATTTTTCACCTTGTTCGCATGAAAACTATTATCTCAGTATTAAATCATCAGAAGAATGTGGCATTTTATTGTGCAATAATTTTCACATGGCTTAACCATTTTATAAAATCAGAGATAGTGATTAACCCAGAGGCTCTTTCTCATTTCCTTTTCAGTAGTATTTAGGTATTGATAAATATGAAAGTGCATGTGATTCAGCTGCCAAATTTGGAGAAAGGAGCTGTCAGTTCTCTGATTACTAGCTGTTGCCAGAGAGCTCCAAGCTTGCAGGGTCAAGAAAATGGCTGGGTGGAGTAGCAACAGGTGTCAGACAGGCAGCTGAGCTGATGATCTCAGCAGCCTGAGGAGAGAAGAGAAGGGCAACCACGTGAAGTGCTTAGAGGCAACCCCAGAGGAATCTCAGTCTCATAGAAATTTGAGCTGAAAGAGGTTTCACAACCTTCCAGTTACCCAGGGTTGGAGTAGCAGGACTCACTGACAGAATAAGCAGAAAAAGAAAGCCCACGCTAGTTAACATAACTTTCAGAGAAGACTGCAGTCTCATGTGGCCACAGTAGCCAACAGAAAATGCCCCCGTCTTTAAATTCTACAGACTTAGGGACACCCTCTGGGAGCAAAGGACCCTGCAGGCTGTGAGGGAATTATAATGAGTGACATTTACTGAGTGGTTAATATGTCTCAGGCATGGTTCTGAGGGTTTTTTGAACATTAACCCACTTAACCTTTACAACAACTCCCTGGGGCACATATTATTATTCACCCCATTTTACAGAAATGTAGGCAGGGATTTGAAGAAATTTGACTAAGGTGATGGAGTTAATACAGGAGAGAGCCAGAAGAGTCGGGAGATAAACCCAGAAAGCCTGCTTCCAGAACCCACACTCTTAACCACCACGCTTTATCATTCTTCAGAGAGGAAATGACCAAATAGAAAATTCCTAGTCTTTGTTTCCAAAAGGAGACACAGTTATACACATGAAAAGATAAGGAACATGAGAATATAGAGAATTATAGAAGCAAAGTGAATGCCAAGAAATATGTAGCTGTTGCAAGAGATTCATCCCAAAATAATCCAGAAGGAGCAAAACCTTTAAGAAGGGAATCCTTGAATTGGATTGAACAAGTAGGAAGAGTGTTGTGTAGAGGGAGAGAGCTATGGCCTTATAAAGGCCTGGGTTCAAATCCCAGTTCTGCTGCTTACAGGTTGTGTGAGCTTGGGCAAGTTACTTAATTCCTTGTGTTTTTTCAGTTTCCCTATATACATAATGGGGAAAGCAAACTGATTTCAAAGGACATTCATAAAGATTAAACAAAATTCATTATATATGAGTTTGGCACAGTACCTATTACAAGGTAAAGACAAGATTTTAATCATTATCCAGTTGGGAGGAGATGGAAAGAGTGTTTCAGATGAGGGAGACAACATGTGAAAGGAATCTGTGAAAACAAGAAGCACAACTTCAGGCAGCTCATTTCAAGCTGACTGAACTGGTTTAGTGTCTGGCTTCCACTTGGAAGTGGGGAGAGAAACTCCCTTGGAGGGTTACTAGGGTGCCTCAAAGCCATGAAGAGTTGTCATAAGATCATTTCAGCCAATAAATATACATTTTGTGAAAACCCATGAATGTGGGGGAAACAGTTAGGGCTCCCTATTAAGGAAAACCCATTCTATTTGTGGTGAGACAGACACGCCTGGAGGACACTCCCCGCAGGCAGAGCTCTACTTGTAGCAAGGAGCATAGTATTTCTGACCGAAAGAACAGAAAACAGGGACAAATTCATTAATTAAAGAAACATCTATTGAGTACCAAGTAGGTGCCAGGCTCTGCACTGGGTGCTACAGTAACAACAAATGAGGTTAGAGATGCCAGGGAGCCCCCAGGAAGCTCTCATTCCTGTGGGGCAGATTGACAAGTAAACAGCAAGCACATGCTGCTTGAGAAGTGGTATTTTAAAAACAAAACAAAAAGCAATGTTCAGGCTGCAAGGGAAGCACAGAGACTTGCAGTTCAACACTAGGAGAGGGGTAGGAGAGGCCTCCAGGAAAAGACAAGCCTTCAGATGAGTCTCCAGAAGAGGAGGGTCTCAGTGGGCAGATCGGGGGCACGGCATTCTGATCAGAAGGAACAGTATGGACAAAGGGTGACAAACAAGGAAGGACAGCTTATTTAAGGAGCTACAAGACACTTCCTGTGAACAACTGCAGTTGGAGAGTAGCAGGCACAGTGAAAACATCATGTACCAGAGATGCTGGAGAGCCCCGGAAGAAAGCGTAGGAGAGTGGTAGGCTCGGCTTTGCTCTTCAGAGAGGTTCCTGTAGAAGGAGAGGGAAGGAGAATGGGGTTGGTGGTGAAACTGGAAGCCTTTACTATATAGAAAGCTACTGTATAGAGTTCTAACAAGAAAGAGTGGCAGTGGCAGTGGGCGGTGAAAGGAGGGTATCAATTAATGGGCCGTAGCATAAGCCTAATAAAGAAAGGTAAATCAGTTGGCTCTCCTTAGCTTCAAGTAAAGATGGCAAATGGAAGATGAAAGTCCTAGACAGAAACTCAGTATCATCACAATTACAGAATGCCTAAGTGCAGCTGTCCCTCTCTATTTTCTCTCCTGTCCCTTGCCACAATCTCTTTCTCTCCATCCTCAATGATACCCACACCTTACTTCTCCCATCTCAGAATGGGTAAGTGGAAGTAGAGTGCATGAGCACTGGGGGAGAAAGCCAAGACAGCCTAAGTATAATCAAGAGGAGGAGGAAAATGAATGTGGAAAATAAGGTTCTAAATATAACTATAATATAAACATACATGGGAGTGTGGATTAAACAAATATACCTCCACTTAGCCAGAAGTCTGAGAAGCTTGGGTGGTACATTTGATTTTCCACCTTGAAGGACGGGTCATATTTTGACTTTTGTAGTAGCATAGATGGGAAGTGCAACCTGGATTTTGGAAATGTAGTGGCCTCCAATCACTTTTGGGATAATGTAAGGATCTTTTACCTGGGCTACTGAGGCCTAGGTGGGCTAGCTCCCTGCCACCTCCTTCGCCTCATCTCCCACCTTTCCTCACGAGGTTAATTCCTGTGGCTCCTTCTCATCTCAGTTTAAATAGCCCTTCCTCAGGGAAGCCATTCCTGATCTCCTTGACCAGTTCCAGGACCCCCTCATACTCTTTGAGCCTTGTGTGCCTCTTTTCCTTAGCATATGCCACAGTTACAGTCGTGTGTGTGCACACGTGCATGCGTGCGTGTGTGATAATTTGATTACTGCTTGTCTTCTTCACTTGATGTAAACTGATGCGGGCAGGAACCCTATCTGATTTGCACACCATTTTGCCCCTAATGCCTAAGAATGGTGAATGGAAATAAATGCATGTGGGCATGGGAAGGATGGTGTGAGGGTAGGATAAGAGACTAAGGGCTGAAGTTGAAAAGGGGTATTAAATATCAACATAATCTACTGACCTTTTTGCCTTCCCTAACTATTATGTTCACACTATAGTTCTTGTTTCGTGACTGAATGGAAAAATATTGTTTTAAAAATTTACTTTCCTAAAATCTTGGACTACACAAAGTCTCTGTTGGAGCTCAAGGGGAAGCGACTGTTTTTGAGTTCTGTAATTGTTGCATTATAAGTTTTCTATATTAGCTTTCAAACTAAAAATTAAATGCAAATTGGAGGTACATTAACTATTTTATGCGAAATCTTAACATTGTTTTCCTTAGGACATTCGTTGAAAGAATCACTCATTATTGAAAACCCATTCTTCATGTGTTTCTAACCATCTAGCTGCCTCCAAAAAAAAGAGTTGTTTTCATGCCTGAAGCCAAGTCCCTGCTTTCTTTAGCAGTTACAAAGACTCTTGGTAAATATGGTCCCTTCACGGGTCCAATTGTTAAAGGTGGATCCTGCAGTAGATGGCCAACATGATGCAGTTTTTTGACATCTCTTCAAGGGAAGTGGAAGTAAAGAAAGTAAAATTCAAATTAGTCAATTTTCTTATTGCAGTTATAGCTGTCATGTGGAAGAGCATGTTTGTTAGAAGAGAAGGTGAAAGCAATAGATAACATTAAATTGTAGAAATATCTGAGAATGTCCATTATCCGTGACCCAAATTACTGTGAACAATATGCAATTGACTATATTCATCTTTACATACAGAAAAGTGTCTGGGACAAAAATATATTTCAAAGTTTTAAGAGTTTTCAGGATAAAAATCATTTGGAAAACATAACTCTGACTTTTTCTAAGGCTGTGAGATAAATTCAGCTTCTATTTATTTACTTCAACTTCAGTCAGGATAATAGAATAACCTCTGTGTTTGCCTGTTGTTAAATTGTTCATAACTTGCTTTGACTTCTGGAAGGTGTAAAGGTTACACTGTGTGTGTGTGTGTGTGTGTGTGTGTGTGTGTGTGTGTGTTTTAACTGTTTCTAATCAATGGTAGTTCCTATTAATCTCTATTATAGGAAAACTTTGTGTAATGTATGGGAGAACAACCTGAACATAGGCTACAGTATTGGCCATTTCATAAAGATTGATTTTTGTAGTTAAAAAAATCCTGAAACATCTTAGGGTGGAATGTAGAATGTGTTAAAAGGATCTACCTATATTACAAATGTATTAATCAACCTACCTGAAGGTGCTGATCTATGTAACTTTGGAAATGAGCAGAGTCTGTAACTCAGAAAGCAAAAGAAACTGTACACAAGTACTATACTCTAATTGGAAAAGATTTTTTCCCACAGGGGTACAAGTTAACACTTTTAATACCGCTATACATATACATACATACATATACACACACACACACACACACACACACACACACATATATATATATATATATATAGGACTTGAACAATTAAGTAAATGGATTGAAGAAGCCAGGTATCTCACTGTTGGAGTGTGAGGTTACAGGTAAGCAAAAGGAGGAGGTTAGAATGATCCATGGATCGAGTGTATTAAAGTTGGAGACATCAGAATAAACCAATTATTTAGCTTAATATATGTATATGTAAATGTGTATATGTATATATGTATATACACACATATGGTTGCAAGTAGAAATATTTCTAGATAAGTGTATATACACAGGTTAGTGATAAGCACATACATTTCCTTGCTCTGTTGGCTGAGAGGACCTAGAATCAAGGACAAAACAGTAGTAATGAGCACACCTAGCACTCAGATCTTAGATTCCAATGTCATTCTCCAAGAAAGGCAATCAGGGATCCTTGGAGAGATCATTGATTATAGGACAGGGACAGGAAATACCCAGAATGAACCTGGAATGCCAAAAAGTAAGGAAAAGCTCAAACTACCCCCCAATGATGGGGATATATCAAAGGGAAACAAGAACCAACTGAAAGAGCTCTCAATGGCCGCAGCAGGAAGAATTTAAACAAAATAAAGTAGTATTGGATCATAACCCAACATATAAAATAACTACCCATCATACCACTCTGATAAATATATATATGATTGTACACATAAATAAATGGGGGGATTAACAAATCTCCCATGCAGAATTCCAAATAATTTATGTAAATACTCCATGAAACATGATTCATTTAAAGGATGGTTTACTCAAAGGCAAAAATCAATTGACACAAGATTTGCATTCTCTACATGGATGCATCTTTCAAGAAAACAAAACGAGGAATCAAGAATGGTTTAGTGTTTTGTGATGCAAAAACCAGAGGGGAAACTAGGGAAGAAACACAGTTTCAAGCCAAAATGAAAGAAAGGTAAATTTCAGCAAATTGATAAAACGTTACCACCTACTCATGATTTTTGTTTTCTTGCAAACAATACACATCTGCCCATTCCTACTTCCCCATCTGGACCCTGCAGATCATCTCACCTGAAATGTTTAACCTTTTTACATATTTCTGATCATTAGAACAACCAGGCCTATTCAAAGGCGAAATGTATTTTCCTGCAGGTGCACACATTATACTTCAGAGTCCCTGCCACCAAGAGCCAACCTCTTCTGAGAACTAGTCCATTAATTACTGCATCATTTCTCTCTCTTCTCTTTAACAACCACAGTCCTTCAACTACTTCGTATGTGACAAGGCATGCGTTTACCTACAACCTTGTCACTCCCTGAGTCCTCTGTAGTTTGCAGCCCAGAAGTGAGCACAATACTCCAGCTGAGGTCTGAACGATGCTGGGTCAAGTGCACTCATTATCTCTTTATTTTTGGCCAATTTGGTACTATTAATGTAATGAATGTAATGTGAAATCTCCAAAATAGGTTTCCTATTTTCCCCTCAATACTGAATGGCAGATACAAATACTACATCATACGTGATTACTGTGAATGAGGTTAGCACATTATTATTTGGTTGTGAATATCATACTTGGCTTCCTGGAGGTTTTGAGTATTCATGTAGCAAGCCCCTCCTGTGACTACACAGCCAGAGGTGGCCCCAGCCTACCCTTATTCTAAAAAACAAAACAAACAAAAAAAAACCATTTTTCTTTGTTCTAGCTACAAAGATGTAGAATTAGAACTGAACAGAATACTGGGAATATGGTACTCTTTAATCTCAGCATTTAATCTCTTGGCATTTTTCTAGATATCTCAAAATACATGTATTCCTGTGAGAAAGATCACTGCTTATCTAATAAATAAGGATGCCATACAAAATTAACCAATTGTAATTCAAGATTATATTTTTCTAATCTTAGACAAAATTATATAAAATAATTTCCTTTGAAAACTGAGAAAAGTCTGTTGAAACAAAATGCTTACTGCAAATGACAGATTTTCTTGAGATACACTTAAAACCCTATTATTGATTCATGTGATTCAGCTCTATCAATTCAACTGACCAAGATAGAAATATTTTAAGCATTAATGCTTTCAGGAGTATGCAGCACAGATAAATATGGCCCCAAATTACAAATCTCCAAGGAAAAAACAACAAATTTGGCAGCCAAATTTCTACCTGAACCAAGCTAACTCAGGGATAACTAACTCAGTGATATTGTTATCTTTAAAGCAAGAAAGAAGAAAAATGTTCATCTGAGGAAGTTTATTTTTGGTGGACTTAGATTAAATAATACAATTAACAGCTATAGAATTTGTTGATCAGAATCCCAGGAAAGGAAAAACATATTAATCAAGTTGACATTTTAACAAAATAGATTAGCCAAGATGACATTTGAATAAATTACCAAAGGAAAATATTCCATTAAAATATATAATTTTCAGTTCCTTAAGAGAGAAATAATGAAGTTCGTTTTACAATTATGTTCATAGATAAAATACCCAAAAAAGGAATACTCATTTCAACTCTTCATATGTGCAGTAACATATAACATAGATGAAACAATATGTTCCTCCCCGAAGTATTTTGATTGGAGATTTTTTTTTAGGCAACATGGGAATGAAAAGAGATTCTTTTACATGCTAGTCATAAAGGTTCCTAAATGCACCATTTTGTTGAAGTAAAGCTGCAAAACACATTGCAAAAGGCACAAGGGACCTCAGTTTAAAAACAACAGACACAAGACTGATATACTGGTTGCTTTCTGAATCCTGTACTCAGCAGTTTTTGAGCACTTAGCAGTGATGAATAGGCATGAAGAATCAGGTACTGAAAAGCCATTTCTTTGGAAATGAAAGTGTTTTTCTTCTTTCCCCTTTTATCTGTTGTCTGTCTTGATTGAAGCTCTGAAGAAACCAGGGATACAGGAGGACTGGGGAAAAGCATGCAACTCAGATTACCCAAAGAAGATGCTCATCAGATGGCGAATGAAAATAGATTTGGGGGAGAGGTGGGGGAAAGCGGCTATTAAATTCTTGTAATGTGTTATTGCTTTCAAAGTAGTGGATCTTCTCAAGATAAAGCTCTTTGATACTGATGTACTCATATGTCAATCAAATATCTTTCACTCATAGACAAATGCTTGACTATTTTAGTGCTAAAATCAAATTCGTAGTGCCAATATGAGACAGCCAAATCAGATGGCTGGCAAACAGAAATAGTAGGAAAATGGAAAACTATACTGAGACTGGTTATTCTACATCCCAGAACTTGATTCTTTTTGGTTTTATGTAGTATGTATTGTATTATCAAAGGTATTATTTTAGGGGAATATAGATAATAACCATCTCCTACATTCTTGAAAAAAAAAAACAACTTATTTGTCCTGGCCTTATAAATGTAAAGGATTTCATAGCTTCTAGAAGATTTGGTGTTTATCTACATCATCTTTCCATACTGTTATCTCATAATCATTTCCATGGAGTCCATTTTCCTTATCAATTGAACTTTTGTTTGAAGCATTTCAAGCAGAGGGAAGTGATCTTGTGAATTGACAGATCACAGTGGGAGCAGCTTTACTTGGAAGTTTCACTTAAAGTCCACTAGTACACAACAAACGTCCATGTCCAAGCTCAAGGTCATTTACCACCGAGATTTCAGGTCTACCTCAGGGTCACACAGGGTTGCCTCACCGGTGCTGTTGCAAATGGAACAGGACTCGGGATTCTAAAGCATGATGCTGAGATGAACTATGAGAATGCTGTGGTGTTGATTTTAAGACTATGTTGTGGAAAGACCTTTATTTAGATAGGGAACATAATTTTATTCAGAACATCCTATCCTTTCATGAACACCTCAATTTCTTCCATAATAATCAGATTTTAATGAAATTCAGTACATAGGCTTTCTTCCTTTCAATCATTTACAAGCAATTTTATTTCTGATTTTCAAAGAGCTTTCAAATATACTATGATCTTCACAGAAACTTGTGGAGAAGGAAAGGGACAGCAAGGGAATGGAAATGTACCAACTATCTTAAGAATATCAGGTGTTATGATTTTTAAATATCTCATTCCACTTTACGTGCACCCTTAGGTCAAATTCCCCTCTGATCTTAGTATTAGAAGTAGGTGTGCTTCCCCTGAGCCACTGAGTTCTTTATATCTAATGAACACAGTGATTTGTATCTAAGTCTCCTGACTTCCACTGGCTCCCTAGGAAGCTTAGCCATAACTTTATATTCCATCTTGCATACCTTGAAGTTCATGGTCTGCTTAAATCTTAGAAGAATGGAGGGCTCTCTTTCCCCTTGAGATCACGATAAAATTTACTTGAAGGTCCCAATTTCAAGATCAGTAATAGTCCAAAGCTCCCTGGTAGATTTCTGATAATTTCCAAGGGTAGGCTTACCAAACTCTCTTGCCAACATAATTCAGCTCCTTTTTGACTGGCATACCACCACCAACACCAAAATCACTTACTTTAAGCTCTACTGAGTGCATATACATAATTAGTGGTCTTTTTTTCTGTGGTGGAGGTGTCTGTTTCGGGAATGACTGTACTTCCCTGGATTTCCCCTCTCCCTGACCTCTCTTTAATCTCTCTTCCTCCTCTCCTCTATTCTTGTTGGCTCTTGTATTAGTCAGGGTTTTCCAGAGAAACAGACCAAAAGGAGATAGATATATTATCATTATATATATATCATCATCATTATATATATACATTATACATAAATTATGTATGTATATATGTAAAATGAAATTTATTATAGGAATTGGCTCACACAACCATGTGGATTGGCATGTCCGAATTCCATAAGACAAGCTGTAAGCTGGGAACTCCAAAAGTTTTTGATGAATTTCCTAGGCGAATCTGGTTGGCTGAATTAGAGATAAAAATTCTTCTTTCTGACTGCTGAAATCATCACTTTTCCATTTAAGGACTTCAAAAGATGGATGAGATTTCTTTGCTGAAGGCAATCGCCCTTATTGATTACAGTTGCAATCAACCATAGATGCAATTAATTGATTGATGACTTAAATCCATGAATACCCTGACAGTAACAATTAGACCAATACTTGCTTGACCAAACAACTGGACCTCATAACCTAGCCAAGTGGGCACATGAATTTAACCACCAAGGTCCTGTAGCACCAAATTCTCCCTCTGTTAGGCAGAGAAGCTTTCCCTCTCAGAGCACCTGAAGGCCTGCTTGCACCCAACCTCTCAAGAGAGTTGCTTCTTATCCCCAAGCACATCTTCAAAGTATCTCTTCCAGCAAAGGCATTTCCCTTCCACAAGAGAAATTCTGATACCATTTGTTAAGGTAATATAATTTTCTTCACCTCATCACCTATGCAGGTGAGTACTGTCATCATACCTTATTTCTCTTTTATTTTCCTTCATTACTCTACCTAAAATTTAAATATATACACACACACACACACACACACACACACACACACCTTTGTTGGCCGCCTGAAACAAGGTGATGTTTAAATAATGTATCATCTCACTGAATCTTTACAAAAAATTTGGGTAATAGGTACTATCATATATTTTTTTTATGAATGAGGAAAGTGATGCTCAATAAAGTTAGGTAATTTGCTCAAAATCAGGCAGTCAACACAGAGTTGGAACTTAGTTCAATATGGCTCTAAAGCATGGGTTCCTTCCTTTACATGGTACTAACTGCTAAGGAAGATGGGTACAATATGAGACACCTCAGAAGCTTTGTCAAAATACACATGCCACCTCCCCTTCCACGCCCACCCCTCACACTCCAGCTTCTGATACTCCTTGTTACTGGGATGGGGGAATGGGGGCTAAATATTTACTTGCATACTCTCTTGTAGGTGTGATGTATGCTACAACCACCTTCCCTAATGACACCTTCTCCAAACCTTACCATCTCTATCAAATTAAGAACCACAGCTTTCAATGCTCTTTAACAGTTTGTAACAAATGTTTCCCAACAATGTAAGGTGTTGGTGGTGGGCTGATGGATGGGAGCCCTGTATGATGGTATGCATGCTTGTTTCATAAGTTCACAACTTTTACTATATACATCATTTATGTATGTTCATGTATGAATGATATACTTCAATAAAATATCCATTTAAAAGAAAAAAAAAATTAGAAGGAGAGAATGGAGTTTCTGGAGGGAAATTGAGTGGTAAGAGGAGGAGGAATCTTGCAGTTTAAGGCAGCAAAAGGGCTGAGCAGCACAGCAGTATGAATCCCCTCTAGTGCACAAAACCTTCAATAAAGACTCCTACTTACACACACACACACACACACACACACAAAAAAAAAAAAAAAAAAAAAAAAAAAAAGAACCACAGCTTTAATCCTTAAAATACTGAAAGACTAGAGGTAATTTTCTAGGCTGTGTGCTGACCAAAAATTATATAAATATATAAAATAATTCTCAGTGACCTTTCAGAATAAGGCAAGAGTAAAACTTTATTCTGATGTGCAAAGGGATTTCAAGTTTTTGATTCACAATCTTAGCTAACAAAAAGATTTGATATTTTAAATGAAATAAAAAAATATGGCATATTCTACACATTTCAAAGGCTCAAAAGAAATTATTTTTCATATGTAACCTCCACATTTTTAATATTTTTAATGTCAATATTTTTCTTGAGATGAAAAATGTATTCTTTTGAAAGCAACTAAAATTAAAGCAATATCAAAATGAGAAACTGAAGAAGAGTAACCTTGAGAAAAGCCTAAGAAGATATTAATTGCTTCATAATAAGATTCTGGCAGTTGCCATTGATTGAGCACATACTTTTTGATAAGAACTATGCTAAGCACTTTACATACAATATCTCATTTAATCCTCACAGGATTACTATCTCATTTAATACTTAACCATATTTTCTAGGTAAGGAAAAAGAAGTGAAGACAAATTACACAATTGCCAAAGTCATATAGCTCCTAAAGTGAAAGAACAAGGATGGAATCATGGTTGACTGACTCCAAAGTCTGTAGTGCTTTCCATTTATCATGTGGACAAGTTTGTGTAAAAGACAAGATGCATATAGGACACGGATGTTGTTGTTTAGCACTGACCCATGAGTCAATTAGAGAACTTTGCCAGGCAGCAGATAATCAAACATTAAGTTGTGCAGTCCTTTCTGTGTTAATTAATTGACTTTCTTTCCTTCCATATCTCACCTCCTTACCCCCTCGCTGCTATTTCCTAGGTTCAACTCTCCAATCAACCATTTGCACTCATATTCTTGCCTCAGAGTCTGCTTCTGAGCGTCTCCAACCTGAGACACCTGCACAGTAGCTCTAATAACAACTTATCACTTTATGTTACATAACCATTCTATACCAGCCTGTTCGAAGTACTTCACATATGTTAAAATACTGGGAGGTAAAAATTATTATTATAACCATTTCACAGATTAAGAAACTGAGGCACAGAGAGGTTAAATAACTTACTCAGGGTCACACAGCTAGAAAGTAGCGAAGACAAATTTGAACCTAGGAAATCTGGCCAGGGTCTGTACCCTATAGACAGCCACTATACAGGCTGTCTATCCAAACATGGAAAAAAAAATACTGTAGCAATGTGACCTGTGCCATACAGAAGTGCAAGGAGCTCTAGGAGTACATAGAAAGGGCCAAATTCTACCTGAACGTCAGAGAAAACCAAACAAGTGAAGTCCTGTTGGAATAGCAAGGAGTAACCCAAGTGTCTCTCAATCAATGAACAGCTAAACAAAATGTGGTATAAACATACAATGGAATATTTATCAGCCGTAAAAAGGAATGAAGTCTTGATACACAACATGGATGAACCTTGAAGACATCATGTTGAATGAAATAAGCCAGACACAAAAGGACAAATATTGTATAATCTCACTGATATGAAATAATTAGAATAAGCAAATTCATAGAGCCAGAAACTAGAATATAGGCTACCAGGGGCTGGGGTGCAGGTAGGGAATAAGAATTTAATGGTTAAATTGTACAGACTTCCTATTTGCAATGATGGAAAAGTTTTGGTAATGGATGGTAGTGATGGTAGAACAACATTGGGAATGTAACAGCACTGAATTATATATTTGAATGTGGCTAAAAGGGGAAATTTTAGGCTGCATATACATTACTAGAATAAAATTTAAATAAAACAACACAAACAGTGAACCCTAATGTAAACCAGGGACTATAGTTAACAATACAATTATAAAATTTTTCTTTTATTTATTATAACAAATGTACTACACTAATACAAGGTGTTAATAATGGGGGGAGGCATATGGGAACTTTGTATTTTATGCATGGTTTTTCTGTAAACCTTCAACTTCTTTTTTAAAAAAAAGACAATAGAGGGGAAGTACATTCCAACATAAGATCCATCATGCAATGTGGCAAAATCTTCAAATTCCAAGGAGCCCCATCAAAGGAGCCACAGGAAGTGGTCCCAGGAGTCATGGCTGGGAGTTGTTGACAAGTTGGGCTCCAGCCTCCCAAGCCTTACTTCAAAAGTGCAGCATTATATCAAGTTTCTCTTCAACTTTATATACCTATTAGCTATGACATATCTATTTCATAAATCAAGTGACTACCTAAAGTTTTGCTTAAACGGAAGCATTCTCTGACCTAAAAAAATATATGTTTGTAACCCCTATACTAAAGAATGGATATATTTATAAACTACAATAAAGAATCTGTATGGTGGAGTAATAGGCTACATAATACTACAAATAGTAATAGCTAGCACTAAAAATATGACACTAGAAAGGCAGAGGCCATCTGGGGCAGGGCTTTACATTATGTTGTTCACGATATAGATCCAACATATTTTTTGGCAAGAAGAGAGATAATATGAAGGAGATGGTTGTTCTAGAGTTCAGTTTGACAGCTGTATGCAAGATATATAAGAAGAGGAGTAAAGAACCATACATGGAAGCTGGACTGTGCCTGAGGACTGTAACAGGTATTGAGAAGAAAAACATTTAATATGTAACATACATGTTATAAATGCTGAAATGGACATAACTAGTCAGGCACAGAATTATTTTCTCCAACTTTGTCTTGTCAGATAAATAAAACATACACAACTTCAAGAAAAGATTCCTGTATAGGGAAGTGAATGAACCAACTATTAGTTTTGAAGAAATAATTAGTGACTTAGACAAGAAGGTGCTTACAGTAGTATCATTTGTATTTTGGAGATGAACACAATTGAGCAGGATGGCAAATGCAGTTAAACTCTCCCAAGTGTCACACATCAAGATGTGTGGGAATTATTTATGCTCATGTGACAATTTTTATAAAAATTTTACTTAACCAAACACATGGCCTATTTCCTGAAAAATTGAAATTAATCTTGAAAGCATAAAATTCTAGGGACACAATTCTGGAAATGTAATTTTAACTCCAAAGCATTTATTGAGCACCTACTATACTAGGAAATAAGTATCTAATGATGAAGGACATGGGTAAGACAATCCACAAAGAGAAAATCCATCCTGCATGAAATCTTGGCTGATTCATCATGGGAGGGCTCAACAGTTTTCCAAGGGGAGATGATTCTTCTTCCAGTGAGCCCTGAGAGTAGAAGGGGACAGCAATCTCTCCCATGATACAAGCCAAACTGAAGGTGTTGTTTCTGGTATGTGCACAAAAATTCTAAAAAAGTGATATAGAAGAGGCAGTTTAGTCACCCAAGCAATATGGAGCTAATGCACGAGACCGAGGTTGGAATATGTCTGCCACCAAGCAACTGGATAACCCTGAGCCACATGGTTCACCTAAGCCTAGATTCCTAATCGGTACAAGAACAATAGCTGCTATTTATTGATTTCTTATTGCATGCCAAGCGCTGTTATAAGCACTTAATGGATCAACTTTCTCATTTCATCTTCACAGCAACCCTACAAATTGAGAACTATTTATTCCTATTTTACAAGTGGGGAAACGAAAGCACAGAGAGGTTTGATGACTTACCCAAGGTTGCACCCTTAGTAAATAGATAACTAAAAACAGTCATGGATTTTGGGGAGGACTGAATGAGATCATGTATATGAAAGACTTAGTCTCTACTTGGCATTAATAACCTCTCAAAATGTGAAAGTTACTCTTTTCATCTTTATTATTTTTACAGCATGTTCTTTTTCCTCACCTCAAAACCTGGGGCAGTAACATTATTTGAACAATGGAAGAGGCTATTTAATTGAATTGCTTCTTGGCCATGCAATTTTTGTTACTCATCTTTTTCTATGCAAATTCTCATTCATTAAGGGAAAATGTATAGATTACCTCCCAAGTGCAACATAGTGCCAGGCGCTAAGGATATAAAGTTGAACCAAGTTACCAGGGCGGCTACTCTGTAGAGCAGCTAACAGAATAGAATGTGATTGGTTACTATGCAGTTTCAGAGGTTAGCTTGATCTCAGAAAGTTCATTGAAGTCAGAAGACCTGCAGGGAAGGCTTGGTAGAAAGTGGTCAGTCTTTAAAATGGTGACATTCTGATCAGCCTTACATTCGGCCTCTCAAAAATAAAATATTGCATTGACAATTTTCTAGAAAATAGGACTTTTCAACAAATGTTATCTTCCTTTAAGACTCAAATGCCAAAGGTTTAAGACTCTAGTGCCTTACTTTATGAACTGTAAGAGGTCTTATGGTTTCTTTAACTTGCTCACTATCAGCTTGTTGATTTAACTTTCTTCTTCTCTAGAACATCAAGGATCTCTCCATTATTAGGCCAAATATTTGTTTTATATTTACTGAGAAAACATATATACACATACACACACAACATACATACCATCACACACACATATACATACATCCACAAAGCAACCCGATGACAGAATTTCTGATATTATTTCTTCCAACTAGATGGAGACATGAAGTAGCAAGGGCCTAGATGGAAATCTTTAAAAGGATTTGAGAAGCTGTGACGGACACATAAATGCCATGTGAGTTATATTTTCTCCATTACTGTAAATGTTGGCATTAAAAGTCATAAGGTTGCCATCTTACCTGTGAAAAAGGGAAGGGCTTAAGCAAAATAGCCAAGGCTGAGAGGCTAAGGGTTTTCTCTAGGAGGGGACAAATACGTCAGAAAAGCATCAGGGCTTACTCGTGGGGTTCGTTTATCAACGCATTATTTCCCAGCATTCCATTTAACTGAAGGACACTAATGTCTCAATGAGACCGAAATCAGAGAAATTAAGGTAAGACGTAGAATCACAGATTTTTTAAAATAGCATAATACTAATCATTTATTTCAGCCTCCCCATCTTCAGATTTGGAGGGAAAACAATAACAACAGAAACTCGAAGGAGCAATTCCCTTATAAGAGACTAGGACTACTTCGTACCTTTTTAGAGTTTTGGAGCCACAGCAGAAATCTCGCAAAGAGAGCCCTGTATGAAGCAATGGTGAGCACTGAGAGCCAAGAATATTAAAGTGGGAGCTCTGCTGACCTCTGAGAAAGGGCTGATGACTAGAAGAGATGAAAGAAATTCATATCTGCTAAGCTCATGGTATGTAGAAGTTATTATGGCCTATAAAATTATAAGGATATTCAATAATTTTCCTTAATTTATATTTTATATTTATCATAGTCCCCTGTGAAGTATCATACAACAAACGAGGATTTAAATTTACAAGTATTTAAACTCCCCCAGTTCTGGTTAAAGTCATATTACATCATATTGTCAGTGTTTCCCAGAGACTGGTCACATTTGACATTCAATTTCACAAGTGTTTTGAAGAAATCTTTGTAAAGGCAGGTAACATATATATTTATGGATTTGTGACATTCTAACATAAACCACAGAATGGCTCCTATCAAAAAGTGAGCAAAGCTGAATCATATTGCCTTCTCTTTCCACTGTGATTTTTATTCCTTTGAAGATAAAAATCAAAGCAAATATCTTAGACCTTCTGTTTGTCACCCAAGAGTTATTTCCAGGCAGCTTAGGAAATCTCACATTTCCAAAATCAGGTCATGAAACTGGAACTGAAATCTATTTAATATGTTCATAGAACGGTGCCAACCACCAGCAAGTGGAAAACAACAATAAAATCATCACTACAGTCTATGGAAACTCAAAAAACAGAATCAACCTGTGAAATTTTAATTGCAAAATGCCCTTTGAGTTAAGCATTGTAACAGTTCTTTCACATCTCTGCCCCTTTCCCTGCCATAATATTTTGTGTAAATCATTTTTTAAAAAACAGAGCAAAACTTCCTTTACTGACTCCATATAATCCTTTAGCATCACTGACTTTTCCCAAATTGCTTGACACTCTTCTATGCTTCTTTCTTCAGCAGCCTTTCCAATCCCCACCCCCCAGCTGTTCTATAACCTTGCTAAGTTCCTTTACTCTCTCCTCATGAGACATGGCTTTGAACTCTATTTCCCAGAGAAAACTCAGCTTCTCACTACCCTTCTATAATCTCTACATTATCTACATCCATTCTCCCCTTCTTCCCCTCATATCTCAGAGGAAGCAATGTCCTCCACTAATTTCCAAAAACTACATCCTTATGTTTCTTTCAGGATATATTCCCTCACCCTTAAAAGTTCCTGTGACAGATTGAGATTATTTTTGTGAATACCAAAAAGAGAAAGATGTTTATAAACGAATCTATTCCTCTGGGTGTGATACCCTTTGATTGCATTAGGTTCAGCTGAGATGTCCCTGATTAAATTATCTGTTAAGATTAGGGCTTTGATTTGACCGCTTCAGTAAGGTGTGACTCAGGTTGAGTCCCTGCCCCCTTGGTAGGCTGATATAAATGTACACTCACTCAAGGAGAGAGAGAGTTCTGTCGTTTTTTGTTCTGGGACTCCAGGGAGAGATGGACCATTTGCCTGATAGCTTATACCTGACCTTAGGAAGAGAGCCAAGACTGATATAGGAAGCCCTGAGAGATGTGCCCTGTGCCAGGAGAGAAGGAGGACTGGAAGCTCAGAGGGAAAGGAGAGACCAGGCAGAGATCAGTGACAATCTTGTTTCAACATGTGGCAACTGACTTTGGTGAGAAAGGAACCTTGAGTTGGACTCTTCAGGGCCTTGTAACTGAAAGCTTTTACCCCAAATAAATACACTTTTTAAAAGCCAACAGATTTCTAGTACTTTGCATTGGCACACCTTTGGCAAACTAAAACAGTACCTCTTCTTCACTAGTTACTAATTTTCCTCTCTTGTCTTCTCTTCTCCTCTAAAACTTTGGAAGTAGTTTTCACTACTGTTTTCCATTTTTATAGCCCTTGAAATATATTTTACCCCCAGGAACTTCCTTCAACTACTCTCCAAAGTGTTACCAATAAACTACTAATTCTCAAATTCATCAGGTATGTTTTCAGTCCTACATTTCTAGACTTCTTTAAAGTGTTTGGACCAAACCAGTTAAGGTGCTTCTTTCTTTGGACTCTCCCAACATTTTGTTTATACCTGTATACACATACTTTCTCCTGGACTGTTATCATTTATTTCTGCTCTCCTCACTAGTCTATGAGAGTCTCCAAGGCAGGTACTGTATCATATTCATCTGAGCATCCCTTATACTTGAATGAGTCAGTATGTTCCACATGTCCCAATCCAATTCACTGAGAATGATGTTTTTCAACAACTGAGGTATTTGACTATTTTATGACTAACATGTTTCTTTGGCCATTTGGCATTTAGCTCTGATTCCAATAATTCTTCATCTGGGCACAAAATAAATTTTAAAGTCCTATAATGAGATCAATAATAATGAAGGTCACAAAACCCAAAACTTGAATAATCCTTTATTGTCAGCAAAGCACTCTCAAAAACACTTCATGTGACTGTCACAACCACCCTTCATAGTAGGAGAGGAAGTCCATACCAAAGCAGGGTCAAGGCTGCTGCACTCCATGGTGCAGTTTGGATATTGCACAACCACCATGTAGAGATGATAAGCAGAGCTGAATTTGCCTGTGCTTAGTTCCCCAGGTGTGTGCCCAGCCCAGAAAAAGAGTGCCTGAAATTTTCTTTGCCCAAAGCCTCTTTCCACTCACCAAACACCAGAGTCTACATTTCTAATTCATTTTCCTAACATGTCTGCCCAGAGAATGGCCTTTTACCTTTTACAGGAAGGTACCCTATTAGCCAGCAGCGGGCCTTTCCTGAAAACATAGTTCCCCTTAAGTTCCTTGCAAAGTTTTTCACTCTGAGAAAATACAAAAAGAGCTGTTAACATGGTTTAAGTATAGGTCACAGTCCTGATATTAACAGGACAGGTTTCTTAGACAAAGGCCATTCACATTCACTAGGCATCTAAGTACTAACCCAATGTGTTAAATGCCAGGATGTATCTGCATATTTTCTCTGGTCTCACTGCTAATCTATTTTCCAGAAGGTTATGGAAAGACTGCTTAGGCATTTGCCACGAGAACAATATGGTGGATTTAAAAGACATTTGGCTTTGAAGTCAGGCCAGACTTGATTTTGAGTGGGTTGGCTTCTCCAAGTAATAGATACGTGATCTTGAACTATTTACCTAACATCCAGGTACATTACTTTCCTAAATAAAACAGGGATTTGAATAAGACTCACTCAGAAAGTTTCCGTGAATGATATAGCCTATGTGAAAATATGTGACATGCACAGTGTTGATCTCTTCCATGAAGTAAACAATACTTACATTTCTTCCATATATTTGAAGAAATTCACTCAAGTGGTTTTAATATGCATTGTTAACATTCTATCAAACTATTATTACCAAACAGCTAGGAGATTTTCTTGAATAGTCTGCTCTTCAATGAAGGAGGTCAATATTTGCTGCAACAATTTTCGACAGGTGGTAAAGAGCTCAGAGACCTTTCTCAAGGTAGTACAAAATATTAACACCATAATTAAAGTTAGGAACCTGGAGTGTTGTTTTTTTTTAAATTTGGTCAGTTGGTTGTTTTCTTTGTCCAGCCAGTAAACTTACTATACAGAATCTTGATCACCCATCCTTGAAATAAAATACATATCCCAAAATTTTATGCAACATAGATTCTAGTTGAGATATATTGTCTTGGGCTACTTATCCTTAGAGTAATCTTTGTTTGTACAGAGCATCCTACCAGGCTGGTACTTCTTTGAGGACTGGAAATACCACCCAAAAGTCCACTGAGTGATAAGCAGTTGAAGCAGTCAACTTATGGGTGGCTTGGAGATGTTTCTGAGCTATTGCAAGAAAGGTGTAGATGATGTTTTTGCTAGAGAGAGTAGCAAAGAGCATCCATGTTGGCAAAGTATAATTTAAGAGAAGAGGTAAGGATGAGGTTTGGTTTTGTTGTTTTACTTATTTTGTTTTTTGGTTTTTTTTTTTTGTTAAAGGAGCTTCTAACCTTTGGCAAGCTGGAAAGAGGTTGTGAAGTTCCCTTGGTGTCTTCTTCCACTTCAGAAATCTGAACTATTTTTCTTTTTCCATTTCTTGTCTGTATTTTTCTGAATCCAGATATCTCAGTATTAGTGGAAGCATCTCAGTATTAGTGGAAGTACCTCAGGTAACAGTTAAAAGGGGTCCAGGGAGGAAGGGGAGGAAAGTGAAACGATGAATAGAAGCAAAAAGTCCCCAAATCCTTAGCTAAGCATTTGTAAATGAAGGCGATTATTTTCTTCCTTTTGTAGGGATTGTCTAAGACCTTCCTGGCTCGAGCCACCCACTTAGTCCATTGAGTATTAACTTGTCAAGATTTTAAAGTGTACAAACTATTTTACTATAGTGGAAAGATTGCTGATAGTAAAAATCATACTTCATTTCCATAAGCTGTAGGCACACTCATATTACTGATGGCAACTTTCTACCTCTACCATATGATTCCTAATCAAATTTAAAAAGTAAAAACCTAAAAAGATGAAATTTTATTTTCATTTTAAAATTATAAGATATTACTAGCAGAAATTAAGGAGACCAAAGATAGAAGCTATAAAAGACAGCCAAGCACTGTAAAATAAAAAGTCAAGAGGAATATTATATGCATAAATAGGATCAATATTTCATCTAAAGGGAAATCTTTGCTGTTTTTTATCTAAACCTGAACTTCTGCCTTAAACAATAGTTGACTCTACTATTGAGCCCTAGGGATTTATGACAAGATGAGTTTGTATAATTATCAGCTATATCTAAGCTTTATTGGCTATAAGTGTTTATAAATAAATTGTATTTGGCTCTAGCAGGAACACAGAATGAAGCTGAGAGTTTGATGTTTGTATTTTAGAATTTCGGGATAGTTTTGTCACCGTGAGGAAAAGATGGTATTGAAGCAAGGTCAGCAAGACCTGATATTTCATTAAAAAACGAGCAGACAGTAGAAGAATTTAAGGCTGACGAAAATGAGCAGAATTCTAATCTTTTGTTTTAAGGCTTAAAATATACTGTCCTTCAGTGCATACACGGTCATACATGGTCATCAAACTCAACATATGCCCCACCCCACATTCTAATAAGGCAAGTGAGTATTATATTGGCCTAAACACAGACTCTGGAAAAATGCAATTCTGAGTTGAGTTTCTGTAGTTTCAATATATAAAGAGAAGAAAAACTTAAAAGATGAGGTGCTAAGACGCTAGATCAGGATTTTCCTTTCATTAAGTCCATCTTGTCTTTTTGGAATCTTTGTGTCAGTTTTATTGTTTAAAATATACAAATATACATATGTGAATATAATATTATTAATACATTTGTTTATATATTGCTTCATTCTTTAAGGATTTGGATCAAACAAAACAAAATATGATCAAACAAAACAAAACAAAATAAGATAGCATATGAGTTGAACCCTTAGTCTATAGAGGAACAACTGAACTGTGACTTGCTAGATTAAAACTTATAAGGAACTGATTCCTAGAAAGGGAAAGGTCAACAAAGAATGTGACAGCCCAGAAGAAAGAGAAAGAAGCCTCAATGTTGACTAAAGGTGCCATACTCACTCCTTTTGCCTCTTGATTGGAAGCAACTCTCAGCATCACAAACAAGAACTGATTAATAAAAGCATTTCAAGGTCTGGGCTTTAAGAAATTATATCATAAGCACCAAACAAATAAAATGGCCCATCCCCATATACAATCACCAATCCCATGTCTTCCTCAGGTTTCCTCAAGGAACTGCTGATGACAGCACTCTACAGCCCCCATCCCTTATCCCTAACGCCCCACCCCCAAGCAGGGGCCATTGCCTTCTATCATCCACTCTCCTTTCCCTGAGGTATTTGTGTCCACCATAAAAAGGATGCATTTGATTTTAGGAATTCAAATAAAACGCCCTCCTGAATTATAAGAGTTTCACAAGTATAAAATTAGATTGCATTTAATGTGGCTTCCAATCTCTGGCATGAAATGATAGCATTTTTACAAATCAGATTATACAAAGTTATTTTATATCCTTTAAATAAGGCAAAAAGATGCAAACATAAGTTAGTCATGATATTATATCATTCTTGTCAAACTCTTACATGTGATTCTGCAGGATGCTTTTAAAAAGTCCTCTTAACTGCTGCAAGGTAGAATTTAAATTCCTAGAAAGCCGACTTGTATTCCTCTTACAAACTATTCACAAAGGCCTGCTCATGAATTCCCAGACTTCCACTATGTTCTCACAACTAGCCAGAATAAAAAAATAAGAAAAGTTATATGGTACTTATTTACCCAGTAAGGCAAACTCTTATCTTTGTTTTGCTTGGCAGTAAAAAGGATGAAAAGTGTAATGGAAAGAAGACTGTACAATAAAACCCTAGAGCAAAATTTCTAATGTAGCTTTAAACAAGAAAGCCACATTCTTCAAACCACTCTTACAGCACTCGAGGGGCAGTGTTCTACTAAGACAAGTAATAAGACCATTTATTAACTTTAACTTGTAGCCAATAAACAATGAATTTGTAATACTATTGCTCAATTACCAACACACCAACCCTAGGGCAGGAAGATGAGACTCCAAGTTGGAATTCTATGCATAGGCTTCAATCTGAACCATTACCTCAGATAAACTCTTAAAGACCATGTTAGACCTTCTGTGTCTCAATTTTCTCTCCTTCTTACCCATCAAAAAGCAGAACTATTGCAGGGTAGTGGGAATGGGGAGAAGCATGAGAAAAACACAATTCATGTAACCTATGGACTATGGGTAACAGCAATACTGTAATATTCTTGCATCAATGCCAGAGATGTGCTGTGTTAATAATAGGGGGGTATGGAAAAAAATATGCCAAATGGACCATAATTAGTGGTAATAGTTTGATGCTATTATCTCATAATCTGTAACAAATGTTCCATAATGGTGTGGTGTGTTGGTAGAGGAGTGTTATATAGGAATTCTGCACAAGTGCATAATTGTTTTGTAAGTTCACAACTTCTCTAATAAAATATATATTTAAAAAAAAAAAAAAAAAGCAGAAGAGAAACCAGGCCAGAGCATGCAGCTCTATGTTCTTTATATCAAAAGGGTTTAAAGCCTTCACAGAGATGAGCTAGGGCTCAGGAAACCAAAGCACACATGTCCTTTAAAATGTTTATTATTGGGAAGCAGATGTGGCTCGAGTAGTTGGGCACCTGCTTACCACATGGGAGGTCCCGGGTTCGGTTCCTGGTACCTCCTAAAGAAGACGAGCAAGACAGCGAGCTGGCGTGACAAGCTGATGCAACAAGATAACACAATGAGGAGACACAAAGAGAGACACAACAAGCAGGGAGAGGATGTGGTTCAAGTGATTGGGTGCCTCCCTCCCAAATGGTAGGTCCCGGGTTCAGTTTCTGGTGCCTCCCAAAAAGATAAGCAGACACAGAAAGCATACAACAAATAGACGCAGAGAGCAGACAGCAAGCACAAACAACAAGGGGAGGGGAGAAATACATAAAAAATAAATCTTTTTTAAAAAATGTTTATTATTTCCTGGCATTGGTCTGCTGCCAACTTCTGATCTGTCCCTTCATGAAGAAAAAGACCTGTATATGACAATGAGGGAAGGAGTCGTCTCTGGAGATGAAAAGGAGAGCACCTTGGCAAACGCTTTCTTCTTAGCACTACAATTCATGACCATGGAATGTGATCCAAAAGGGACTCTTACATCAGGACAAAGGGAAGAAAGGTTTTCTGTCAACAAACACCTCGAATCTCTTCCTGCAGTACTGAAACGTGGGGTTATAAATAAAAGGAAAACAACAACTGGGGAAGTTGAGAACCAAACACAACACTAATTGGGTCAGTTGGAAAATTACTACCACCTTCTTCCTCTGAGTTCAATATCTTATTTATGAATTCTTCTAAGGGGCCCAGGTAAGAATAAATATATCAAACATTCACACTCCACATTGGCTCAGGATGGCAACAATGGCAAAAATATTGGCATGCCATGCAGTGAAATGTAGGAAGGATCATCTAGGTTCAGCCACAAGAGAAACCCACCAGGGTTCTCAACCTCTCTATGTACTTTCAAACATATTTATTACAGATCTAGAGGTGCATGAATAAGCAAATTTGCATTCTTTCAAAAACTGTGGAGTTGAATAGCACATTTCTTACCACTTAAAAGTAGAGGTGAGCTTAATGCAATGAAATCAAATGTGGTTATAATGTTGGGCATTCAAAGAGTGCATGCATCCTACCTATTGCAACATAAACAAGTGGACTCCAACAACAGGACTTAGGTAGAGCAAAACACTGTTGCCTTACAGCAAGGTACACCATATAGAAATGAGAATGGCAATTTTTTCCCCCATAAACAAATTCTTAAGAGGTACAAAATTAACCTTAAAGAAAGGCACAAGGTATAGGGTTGGCAAACACCCATTAAGTACCAGGGACTGTTCCCAGGATCTTTGAATCTTAAGGTTAAAGACTGTTCACATGAACTTATATGTGAAAACATTGTCAGACTCTCAGAACCATCGAACGACAAAGACCTTATTGCTGATGCCTGACTCTCACCATCAGGACCAGCAAGGCAATGGCATCAAAGCTCCCCTAGAATGAACTCTGGTGATGCACTTGGAAGTGGTTCACTGAGGGTTGGTAGGCACGTCGCCCAGAGTCCCTTGGAAGCACTGGGGATGTTGGCTCTGGACAGCAGAGAAGGCAGATACGCCACAGTGTCAATTCTGGATGTATCTGGTATTGATAGAAAATGAGCACCTGCCCAGGGTGATAGCGGATGTCACCCACCCTTCTCTGCAACTGGTCGTTAGCTAAAAAGCAGAAACCTCTATAACAAACCAGCAGGTGATTTCGGTGGTGCCTTAAGGCATCAAGGAGATTTCCTTTGAGATATTGTCATGAAAGAAGCTGGAAAACCCTCAGAAACTTGTATTTTGATATCTATTACTTACTCTGAGTCCATCCAAAAAAAATTACCTGGGAAATGTACTTTCAACATCAGACACATTGCAGTACCCTAAAGAAACCACATTCATAGACACAAAGCCTAAAAAATGTGCCTTTATTATGTGTTCACAAAGTTTCTATCAGAAGAGACTGATTCCAGTTAACCCTAAAGGAGTGGAAGAAAGAAGCAATTTTGCCCTTAGAATACACTCAGTAATTAGTTCTTATACACAGTCAGTCACAAACTCCAGTAAGGAATGGTACACGATGTCACATATCCAGGGACCTTAATGCATTGCATTGAACCTTAATACCTGACCAAATACTAATGCTCCAAGCAACTTCTATTGAGAGTCTGAGCACTTCATGATTCATGTGCTAAAATTCTATTAAATTGGTTCATTCTGGTAGAAATATTTCTTAAATATTCCTTTAATGTGAGACACCAACACAGCTTAGTACCTATTTTAAAATTGAGTCAATAGTCTAAATTTTCCTTTAACCTTCTTCTGGAAATTAAAAAACACTTTTAACACCAGGCAAATTGATATTAGATGTCAGAAATACACGTATGTCCTTCCCCAGGGAATTTTCCAATAAAAGAGAGCAAAACAGCAACAAACAAATCCCAAATCCTTTTCCTCTGACTTCCTGGTTAAATATTTGCCAATCTCAAAGTTGGCTTGTTTTGCTTTGTTTTGTTTTAAATGTTAGCAATTGTAACTACCCTCCTGCTTTGGGATGCTTTACATTAACAAGTACTTTGCTATTGCATAACCATTGCTCTCTCAGACAACATTTTGCTTTTTACATCTTCTACTTTTCATTCTCACTTAATACCAAAATTCTTGTTCAAGACAAGTCTGCATCTGGTAACTGTCATGGAATTTTATAAATCTGAGTTTTACAAACTGAAGGGGGTATTGATTACTCACCATATCCAGGAATGCCTTCTAAAGGGGAAATTATTCACGTGCATCATGTTCACAGATCTTCTGTCATTAATATTTTCGTCTCATATGTTACATGTAGTGATTTTGATAGATGAATTCCAATTCTCTTGTTTGAGCAGCTATCATGGGCAATTATTGCAACAAGTATTGAATTTCAAAAATATCCCCCCCACAAAAAAAACATAAACAAACAAAAACCCCAGCAACAACACAAGCCCTTCCAGGATTTGAAAAGAGAAACCTCACAGAGTAGTGCAGGTATGAGTCCATCCATTTAGGTTCCACTAGTTAGCCAACACACCAAAATTACCAGTTCAATAGCTAATCCTAAATGGTGGCAAATATTGTCCTGGAAAAATCCAACTGACTTGAGTGTGAATTAATGCATCCTCCCAGGAAGGACTCTGGAATGTGGGAAGAGAGGAGTCAAAAGACAGTTTCTTGTTATCCTGGTTAAAGAAGTGTTGGAAGGGAAACGGAAAACTTCAGGTTGCTTTGCCATGCTGTCCTTTAGAAATGAATATTGCTTTTTCTTCTTTCTTAGGCACATATTCATGTGTGGTCACTTTAACGCAGTGCTGCCTTCTGAGACGTGTCGGACAAAGACCCTGGGCAGAGGGGCTAGAAACTGCGTATAAGCAAAGCCAACTTCTTTCCCAAATCTCAGAATTGCTGGTTTTCAACTGCAAAAGCAGAAAGGTAATGAGAAATTTCTGCTTTGCAGGACAGAATTACCATTAGTTACCATCATGACTTCAGAAGGTACTGTCATGATGAAATTCATTTCTGCTGCCTAACCCCATAATAATGCTGTCTGCTCTCTTTAAGTAAATGACTAAGCTATTGATCCTCTCACTGCAGAATCCCCTTTAATTTGTGATCAAAACCATGTGCGGGCTTTTCATATTTTGCCTTGGAAAGAAATGAATTTCACAGCTGCAAGTCAGACGTTGTCTAAGAATTTCTTCCCCCGTTGTCTTTTCTCTTTTCTCTCTCTCTTTCACACCAAATAATTCAGCTCCCCAATGGGTGTCATTTACTTTGATGCTCTGACAGCTTCTGAAAGATTCTCATACCCAAGCTATACAGACCTTTCATGCTTTTAAAACACAATGGCAACAGGCTCCTGCTGGAGTCCCCCAGCGCTGAATTTCCAGGAGAACCTTTGTAATCTTCGCAGCAGCCTCGTCTGCCCTGGGCTGCGCCTCCCCGGCTCTGAGCGGCTCAGGACACTTGCAGGCTCCGTGGTCCTGTACATTAACTCTGCAGCAGCCCGGCTCGGCTGCAGAGACTGCTGCCTGACAAGGGATGTGCTGGCGTCAAGGGGGCCCTCTAGGTGGGTTCCCAGACACTGCAGAGCCGGCACACTCCTTGCTAGCCTCCAAGGAAGAGCGAGCAAAAGGGGTTAAAAGGGAAAGCTCGCTTTGAAAGAGCAGGTTTCTTTCAGTAAGTGATTACCAAGCAAGTAGAGCTACACAGTAGGGAACCTGTAAATAATCTCACAGGGAAATGACACCTTGGACAAACAGATACTATTATGGAGGGAGGCTTTCTCCCTTGTTACCCAAAGAAAGGAATAAAAGTCCAGAGAGAATTTGCAAATTATAGGGTTTGGTCAATCCGAGTCCTTTTTTTTTTTTTAAATATATATATATATATCGGGGTGAGGAGGCCTTACTTGATGATTTGTGATCATTTAGCTACAGATGACCATACGGTGATTTCTGGACAGGAAATACTGTGAAAGCTTGTTCTGCGGAAGTCAGTTACACTTCAATAGCGATTGCGCATGCCATAAAGCTGCTTGTTTGATCGGGGGTGTGTACATTTGAGGAGGGCTGAGATAAAACATTGCAACGCAGGCAGTTGATATTTTGCATTTCCTCAAGACTACCCCCCACCCTTGTTGCAAAAATCCTATTCCATAATCCCCTGAAAGTACCCCAGCGCTGTTGATGCCATTTTGGAGCAAAAATAAATTAGTAAACTCGTCTAATAGTAGGTTGGCACTTAAATGGTGTTTGTTTGAAATCAGTAAGAGATGGACTTTAAAATAGCAGTGTACTCAATATTAATGTATTACTTTTAACTTGGGTATTTAAAAAGGCTGTTATGCAATTGCTTAATATTAAATGGAATGCTGGCAGCACAATATATCATGCTATTATCTTTAGTTAGGATTTCCCCAGTGAGGCCCTGTCATTGAAGAAAACATTACTCAAGGGTTGGGGAGGGATGGACATTTCCCACAAATTCAAAACCAAATATCAAGAAACCTATTTATTTTTGAAAACTTCTGTGATTTAGGGAGTTTTCATTTTCATCAAACGATGACCCTAATGGAAGCACTCCTGAGGGGAGGAAGAACTGGGTGATTCCTTTAAAAGCAGTTTCAACTTGGTTCATAAGATGCTACAGCAACATAAAATAAACTTCAGAATACTTGTAAGAGATTCCTGTAGCCTAGGCAAGTTCCTTATGACCTCTTTTATCTAAAGGCAATACATCTTTTCCATAAGGTCATTTGTGATATGATACAGAAAACTTCAGTTTGAATGGCTTTTTAACAAGCTTTCAGTGTTTTGAATCAAGTATCACAGGGCAATTCAAAATCAGATATTTAAGTGATAATAATAATAATAATAGCTAGAACTACTTACAAAGTCCTGGAATCTGTTCTATGTGCTTTACATTATTATCTTATTTAATTCTCACAACAACAACAACACTATTAGGTAAGGATTATTATCATCCCTATTTTACGGATGAGAAACTTGCACTCAGATGTTAAGTAAGTTGCCTGATGTCAAACATCTAGTAAGAGTCAGGATTTGAACCAAGGTCCAGAGCCTGATTGTACAGTCCCTACATTCTAGTGCCTCTATAATAATAATAAGCTACCCTGCATTACTATTAGGCTTTCTAAAAATTATTATCATGTACGTCATTTATCACAGAATCATGCCGAAGAGAGTAAGGCATTTATTAAGCCAATGTTTGAAATGAATCTCCAACAATGATTATTCCTCGCCATATATCATAATAGCAGTAAATCTGGAAGAGAATTCAGATTATTTGACTCTGTCTAGTGTTCTTTAGTGATGATGATGGACACAAACTATTTCAAAACCAGCACTTAGTCCTTCAACTATAGAAGTGAGAAGATGTTTTTGGAAAGTACCAAATAGAAAGATAGAAAATAATGCAGAAATTTATTTTCCCTTGTAGTAAAGGTCATTTATTTGAAGTTTTCTTTACTTTCAATCCATTCTATTCCATTCTTCATATGCCACCATTTTTCATATGGGTGGTATGATAGCAAAAATTTCTCTGAAACTCAGTTAAAACATAGTTCGATGTTCAGTACTTTTTAGCTATGACTCCATTTGTGGGCAATAATATAAGCAAAGCACTTTGTAAATTAAACACACACACACACACACACACACAAATGATTTAATCATCAGATTACTAAAGCAGATTTAAAATTAAAATATTTTCAAGCTGAGGATATTTCAACTATTTTTAAAGTAAAGTATGCTTTATTTTCATTTTTATACATTCAACTATCTAAAATAAAGTATAACAAATTAGAATGAATGGAAACACAACTGAGAAGGTATGATAAACAGTAGAAAAGCCAATATTTTGCTTGAAAGATAACAAAGAAAAAATGTAATTTATTTCACAGCTCAGGGAACCAAGAATATACATAAATAAACAATCCTAAATTGAGTATTCTTACAAATTCACGAAATCAAATACAAAAGAATAGGCTTACTTAGAGAATAGAAACAGTTTATTTCCAGCATTTTGTCATGTCTATTAGAAATAGGGTCTGAAGAGTTATGACCATAGAGACTTAATACTTCCTAAATGTATGACCTTCAAGAAACATTTGGACAGAACTTACAGGTTTGTAATTTAAAAACAAGTCCTCAAGGATGTATAATGTGGACAAATTGGGGCATAGGTATGTTTTTTTCCCCCCACTAAAGGAAATCATTCATTCTCAGAACTGCAGAAAAATACCAGGAGTATCCATGAAAGGTATTTAAGTCCCATCATTTCCATAATAAAGTACCGATAATCAACAGCAGGGCACGCAGGGTGGCACAACCTTAGTGAGGTCCCCGCAACCATAGCGTAGCCTCAGCTACACCAAGACAAAGGCTTTAATTGATTCTATTTTATTTTTTTCCCACAGCAAGTACAAGAGTCATCAATCTTTCAGGGATGGACTCACATTAAACACCCTCATATGAGATTGATGTTTAAAAAAAAAAAAAAAACATACACACAAACCAGAATGTCAATTTATTGATAAAATGAGAAACACAGTCTCAGAACAAACCAGAATACTCTAATAAGTGTTTTCGTCAAAAGATAGTTGAGTGCACTTAGAGTCAGGGCAAGAGTATCAGCTGGACAGTGTCTTGTGTCTTAAAGCTCCAGTAATTAAAGTTGTTTTCAGTCATGGCTGGGGTCACAAGGGTGAGGGTTCTCAAACTAAGTTCCTGGGAACACTGTGGTTTTGCAAAGCTGCCTCAGGCCAAGACACAGGCAAAGGAGAGGCCAGGTACATTTTACTCTTTGAGCCAGAACCTTCTGCTTTTTACCTGTTTTATCTCAAAGTTTGGTTGGAAAAGTGAGTCAAGTTCTTAAAAAATGTTTGTAAAAACATAACACTAGGGTACGGAATTCACTTATTCCAGGAAAATTCTTACTCTTTGAATAAGATTCTAGATTTCAAGTTCTCCAATCCCCGTCAAAGAACATGCTTCCTTCAAAATGGGTGTAATAGATATGATTAGATATACCTCTATGCTAATATAAATATAACATAAAAGAAAGTCACACCCTCATCTCTGAACTTGGTGTTCTCTAAACACTGAGTCACTTGTCACTTATCAGTTCTGGAGGATGTGATGACTTACTTCACTGAGACAAGTTTCACTTTCAGAATTTCAAGTTAAGATTTATCTTTCTGTCACCGCCACTTTCTGCTATAATCAATAACTTGTATCAATAATACCCTTTTAAATAACTTAGATAAAAAACAATTAAAACTCCTCAAGATTTAGACATGAAATGATAAGGACCTAAAATTTGATATTTTATGAATCATATGAACAGTTAGAATCTGTTCAGATATTTTTGCAAAGTGTTCCATTCTTTCAAGAGGCTGGATAACATTTGTCTTTTGTTTTAAAAGGTAAATATTTTGTCTATTGTACATGTTGAGTTTATTTCAATGTATTAACATATACAAATACCTCTACATACCTTT